>VWZD01004449.1:112269-228635 GCA_013396695.1 Sakesphorus luctuosus | reverse complement strand
AAGGATTACCCAGTACTTTGAACAAGTACAAGATATGGTTGTTTTGTCAGGTTTTATGTGCTACCTAGCACGTATCACCCAATCATAACCAGAATGCAATCCTAACAGAAAATGCAGTTTATGCTGAAAGCTTAACCACTGTAATACTGTTAATTTGTACTTATGTGCTACAAGTCAACAAGTATACATGGAGAAGACAAACACTGCACTCTTCCCTTCTCTCTAAAGGAAGAATATCACTGACATATAATGGCATTCCCATAAGCTATTTGCTCCTGAAAATAATGAGCTGCACATATGTGCCTTTTTTTACATTGAACTGACTGCTAAGCAGATTATTGCCTTTCTAAGACTTGAATCTAAAGCTCTTAATTTTAAGTGAAACCCAGCTTTAGACCATCATGCTTCCATGGGAGGCTGGGGGAAGAACAGCACAAGTACAAATTTCCTTTTTGTTTAAAATTCAAAAAACCCATCACAATTGCTTGTCTGATTCTAAAGGTCAGATGTTTACAAACACATCAAAACCAGCAGCTGGAAATTTGGGGTATTTCCCATCTTAATTACTTGATTTTTTAAACCCCCATTCATAAGTTTATCATAATCCAGTATGGAGTATTAGAATTTATAATTTGAATTTTTACACTTCATATATAGGCATATAGTCCTGGGCTAAAGGCAGGAATCAAAAGAAATCCATTAACTCTAACCATGTTATTTTAAAAAGAGAAATTACGTGTGTCCTGTTATATTACTGCTAGATTTTTACTGCTAGTACGTTTAGACAAAACTTAATTACATAGTTGTAAGAATTTTCAATTTGACATAGAAATTACTTTGTTTTTAAATGCAATGTCCACTATTAAATGAACCCACATACTGTTGGAGAACATTTCTCTATAAAACATTAATTATGTTGGCTGAACAGCAAGGGTGAGTGTGCATTTATGTAAAATTTATATACAAAAATTAGTTTCTATTTTCAGTGTGTGAGACACACGTAATAGCCATAGTACCTAATGCAAAACATCAAAAGAAAAAATGTTTTTCCTCCAGTGTCTGGTGTCAAGCAGGTCAGATCCCTTTACGGTCCTAAACATCTGTTGGGCGTGAATTAATTTCAGTGCCATAGGTTTTCTTAATGAGATGTGTGCCAGAACTGTGATACAATGTGGAGAGCTGTCTGCTTTCAATCTGCTTCAATCCAGGGCCTTGAAAACTTTCCATCCCTTGCCTCAGTAGCAGGCTCTCTTCTGGTAAGTAATTATAGTACTCGTGAGACGCAATTACAAGATAATTGTAATCATGAGATGTATAATTAGCTAATTCATTAACTGTTGATAATTTCTCACATTTTATCCAGGGTAAAAAAGTATAGATAAAGCATAGAATGTCAATCCACATTTCTTAGTTACAGTGACAATACAGTGACAGTGTTTCTCAAAACTGCAAAGTTTGTAACTAATACAAAACAATGAGTAAATTTAGAACAAAACAAACCAAAACAACTGAAAATTCATCACGGAAGCAGGAATGGCTGCATTATTTTTAAGACGATGAATTCAGAGCAATGAGGAAAAAGGAGGAACAGCTACAATGTCAGTTGATGAGCTGAACTTCAAAATGGGGTTTTAAAATGCTGGGGTTGTTTATTTTAAATTCTGACTGCTGTGAACACTGACTTAGGAACAAGATACGTGAAAAATCAGACCCATATCAGGCAATAAGCTCATCACAGGTAAGTGTGTCTCTGGTTTCAAATCTGCTCCCATTTTGATGGGTTTTCTCATTAGACTTGGAATACTGAATACAGAATATGCTGTAAAATTGTGGCTTTAGGTAACTGAAAGAAAATTGAGTCTGCAGATAAAATATTCCCAGTACTGATAAGCAATGTACTAGCTGGGAACAAGTACTCTGGTCACTGTATGTCAAGTCAACTGGGGCTGATCACACTCAATATATTCACTAACAGAAAAAGGAATGAACACCTACAGTCTGAGGATCCATTTCTAGTCTGGGCAATGTTCCACTTATTCCTCAAAAATGGACACTGTAAAACTGAAAAAGAGTCAGAACATGTTCACAAAGGTAACAGAATGGAACAGCTTGGAGGGAACAATCCTAATCAAAAAAAAACCCCAGGACTGGTCAACCTGGGAGAAGAGAGACACTGAAAAACAGGGTGTGATCAAAGCATGTAATATAAAACGGCCCAGACATAGTCACTCAGAAATTGAAAATATAGATGAATTTCTAAAGCAACTGACTTTCTTCTATGATAAAATAGCTGGATCTGTGGATAACAGTAGAGCAGTAGATGCCACTTACCTCAGTCTTGGTAAGGCTTGCACAATATTCTCATATCTAACCTGGGACATTGCAGTCTGGAGAGTTAATTACTAGATAGATATAAAACTCATTGAATGATAGAGCTCACAGGGTACTGATTAATATGAAGCAGCGAGTATGTGCAAGGACAGGGCTCTAAGCCCCAGTGCAACCCCATCTAAATAGGCCGGAACTGTACGAACTCTGTAGATCCCTTCCACTTTAATTTATTTCATTATTCTATGCTACTTAAACTTGTATGCTAAAATGCAAATAAACTGCAACTATGCATAACTCTGTCTGAACAGATAAACAGGAAAAAATACAATAATATGAATATACAACTAAACACTACCAACATTGCTTTCCAATAAGACCTCCTACTGTGAAAAAGTCTTCCTGAAAACAGGTTAAACACCACATCTTTGAATGTGGGTGATCAGTCCGACTGCAACCTAGATTATTATCTTAACTAGTAATAATGGGAGTGCCTAAAGAAAAACCAAGCAAATACACTCACTGCCTTAAGCCACTAACATACAAAATACCATTCATAATCTGAGTTCCAATCCAACTTTCATCTCCCAACCCTGGTACTCAAAAGCGCTATGAGACCTTAAATAGTTTCATAAAGTCTGAACATTGATTTGCTGTATTGTGTATATTGGATTGTTTTTAATTTAAAAAGGCTAAATCCGTACTAGCAATGCAGAATTTTTAAGTAGTTGGACATTTTTGGAAAGAAGAATTTTGTGCAACGTTCAGTAGTGCCTTGTCAGACCTGTAAAAATTCAGATGCATTTCTAGGACTTCTTTGAATATTTCATCTGCAGTGTCTTTAAAGTGGCACCAACCCATAAAAAACCATGAAGAATTTACCACTCTTATTCTCTTTCTATACTTAGGCAACTCTTGAATCCTACAGCTTTTGTTACAGTTAACTTTTCAGTACTGAAGTACACTTTTTTACAAATACTTAACAAAATATTTGACAAAACTGTATCTCAATATTTTGTCTAGCTGAAAAAAATGACAATCTGTAAAACTAATTGCACTTACAGTCAGTTATGTCAAAGGAATGCCTGGAATTTCCTATCCTCTTTCCTATTCAGAGAATGCCTGTGTGCACTGTTTTCACATACTTTTGTTTATTGTGCAGTTGCTCATTCATTCCTGAGTCCCTCAGAAGCATTGTATGTACATAGTTTCTGAATGCCCTCGAAAATAACTGAACAAGTACTTAATGCAAACAGTTCAGAGGTGTAAATTAATGTACAAATGCCAAAATAATATTTATTAAAAATGTTATATTCCTTTCAACCTAAAGAAAAAAAGAAAAAAATCACTGCCATGCTATCTTGGAGCAGGTTTGGAAGACAGGTTTCTCATCTGGAAATTCAAACTTCCTTGGTTTCTCCATTTCATTTTGTAGTTACCAATGGGGAATACAGTTTCTTCTGTTTCTTCCTACTCTTCTGTTAATCCTGCTTAAGCATCTAATAGAAATATTGATGAAAATCCTCCAATGCTATGCACCAGGGAGTCTAAATCTGCAGAGCAAACAGACCCTGTGGGGAAGAAAACATCCTAAAGCTATTCCCTATGAAAAGTCTTGCTAAGACTGTGCTGAATGTGAATGCAAAAGGGACACTGCAGCAGGAGAAACTGAGTGCACGTTCTGTGTATCACTGACCCTGCAATAGCCTGGGTAATTTACAACACTCTAGAACGGCCTTTGAAAGATGGGTAACTTAAGCTCAATTTTTCTCTTAAATAGCGGACAGAACACATCCAAAGGTGTTTGGAGAACTGGCAAGGGTGACTGCTGGGATTCTCCTTATCATATGTGAAAAGACAAGCTGTCTCAGAGAGTCTTTCATACCTGGAAAACAGTAATGCAGGTCTAGAAAAAGAACAAGGAGGATCCAGGAAACTACTGGATAGTCAGCCTCACTGTAGTCCCTGGGAAGGTAACATTTTCACAGAAGCCAACTGCAGGCAGGTAAAGAACAAAAACAGTTTGGAGAACAAAACCCCCATTATTTACCAAAAGGGAAATCATGCTCTACCACAATCTCATTGCCACCTAAGATGAGATGGTTGGTTCTGTAGGTAGAGTACTAGGTACAATCTCCTTTGACCTTAACAAAGTTTAGACAGTCTTCCACAGCAGACTTCTATCAACACTTCAGTTGGAACTGAATGGATGGACTAAGGTGGGTAAAAACCACCAGTGGACCACTAAAATCAGACAGGAATGGTCACTGTTCAACAGTCCTCTTGCAGAGTGACATTCCTCAAGGTTTGATCACGTTTCATGTCTTTATTAAAGATGTTGGTAACAACACAAAACATATCCAAAGAAGGATGATGCCAGACTGGGGGCAGCTGTTGATGCACTAAGTGGTAGGGCTGCCATTCAGAGGGACACTGAAACAGGGACGAATGGTTTAACAGAAACCTCATGAAGGACAAATTTAAACACTGAGTCCTGTTCCTGGATGTGGCACTTGGTGCCATGGTCTAGTTGACAAGGTGATTCTCAGTCAAAGGTTGGACTCCATGATCTCAGAAGTCTTTTCCAACCCAAATGATTCTATGACTTTGAGACTGTAAAATCCCAAATCAAATACTAGTTGGAGGCCAACACCACAGAGCAGCTTTGCAGAAAAGAATCCAAGGGTCCTGGTGGACAACAAATTGAACATATGACAGGAGGATGCCCCTGTAGTGTGGAAGGCTGAGCACTCACTGGGCAGCAGCAGAACCAGCAGATTAGAGCTGAGATTAGCAGATCATTGCAGGTCAACATCTAAGAGTACTCTCTCTAGTTTTGTACTCAATATTAGAAGAAAAAGATTGACAAATCTGAATAGGCAGGGGATATTCACAAGGGTTAAAAGGTTAAAGCACATAAATTTTGAGGAGAGGGTGAGAGACTTGGGTTTGTTCAGACAGAAAAAGAGAAGGCTAAGGATGATGGTGGGGTATTAAACTACTGTTTCCAGTTACTTAAAGCACAATTATGAAGAAGGTTAAGTCAGACTGTTCTTAAAAACGTAAAGTGAAATGGTGAGAAACAATGGTTGAAAGTTTTATCAAGAAAAATTCAGAATGGACATAAAGAAAAAAATACACAACAGCAGGGGTAATTAAGCACAGGACAATTATCCCAAGGGTCATTCCTCTGAGATAAAGAACGATTTGACTGAACATTGTGCTGAAAATCCTCATCTAGCTTGGACATTTGTCTTCTTCCAAGCAAAAGAATACTCTCCACAGGTGTTTTCCAAACTCAGTTATGTTTGGATTCTTGCAATGAAATAATAAGCAGGTGTGAAGTATGAAAAGCCATGTGCAGACTCCTCACTTCACTCACTGAACACAGCAGCACACAACCAGTGTGTTATGTTTCTCTCTGCTGAGTAAAGGAGAACCATGAGGATAATAATAAACATGCATATATTAGAGGGCGGGATGGCTTCACACAGGCACACAGAATACCAAAGGAGAACTGGACAAAAAGTAACAAACCATTGGATTTTTCCTTTCCAATATAGGAAATCCAGATCAGATAAGGCAAACACTACCTTGAACCAGAAATATTCCCACTCTCCATCACAGGAGACCTCAGTTATGCAAGGGAGATATCAGTGAAGAACAAATACATATTTCAGGAAGAAGTAAACAGAAAGCTTTCTGAAATTATGTAGTAAATTGCTTTTAAGTCTGTACAGTCAAAGTCAGTCATGCAGCCCTTGTGCACAATGTCCACTCAAAATTTAAATTCTTGGTGCCCATTCAAATCTTCTGCCCATTCCACTGACAATGGGAAAGGAGTGCTCTACAAATAATTTACTGACTATATTCCCATATATAATTTACAATATTCATCTCCCTGCATCTGCAAAGTATCCAAGAGAAGGAAAATACACTGCATTTCTTTTCTTCATCTTTCATGTTTCCAAACAGCAATGAAACAATTCCCTTTTATTTCCCTCTATCCTTGGGAAGGGATAAAGGAGCCAGGGCTGATGTGATGCCTAGGCTAGCACAAACAACTTCTGGGCTTTAGACAGGGTGAGGAGAGAGGAATGAAAGTAGTCTGGCTGCTCTAAAGCACTCCTCACTTCCACCCAGCCTTGCAGGCAATGCTGAATCTGTGAGATTCAGAGGGGATTCAATCTTAAGGACTTGAGTGAAGACAGTTAATGTGAGTAGTGGTTACTGGGCACAGAGAAAATTTTATAGTCTACTGGCTTTTGTGAAGCACAGTGTAGCATGTAAGCTCACAAGAAAAAGCCAAACATTCAATAAAAGTTAAAGATCAAAACCAAATAATCTCAAAAACCTGCTCCAAAATTTGTTTCCTTCACTGTTTACATAAGATAATTTTCCTTGTACAGAAGATGTTGTAGAACCACTACAGTACATAATAGCATTTACTGAGTAATAGTCTTGTTAAAGTAACACTCATCCTATTAAATCAACATTTTGAAACAGACCAATCAAACAATAATAAAACATGTATTTCATTTACTTATAGTATTTTCTAGATAGTGCAAACACCTGATCAGAGCTACAGTACTTTGTGGGTGGATTTTTAAAAAATCCAGTTGCAGAACATGGAAAAACCTACCTCAGTTGTGCTACTGGAAGGTTCCAGTCCAATCATATTGGCTTGGATCAGCTGCTGAAGAAGTTGTACTTGAGCCACATTGAGGAAGAAATCCAGGTTTGTTGTCACATTCACCTCCAAAGAATGACCACAGACCAAAATTTCCTGCAGACAAATTAAGGGAAAATACTAAATAACAGCTACTGGGAAAGTAATTTTCAGCCTCTATAGAATTGTATTGTGGTTCTCTGCTGTAGTCAATACTTCAACATTACATATTGTATTAATTCAGTCTTTTTAGGAGAAACTGGTGTGTCCGGCTTCTACAGGATGCAGCTTATTCTTTGCTTTCAACAGCATGACTATTAAGACAAATTTTGCAAGAAAAGCATCTCATGCACAAGGTCTTGTTTCCATCTCTTGGTAGGGCTGTCAGATTTTGGGTTTTATTTCCTTGGCAATGATTCCATTTCTCCTTTCCTTCCAAGAAAAGGATATTGCTTTAATTTTTTTTAAACACAAACTGTTTGATTTGTAATGAAATCATGTGTTGGAACTCACTGATAACCAATCTAGAGGACTTCTCTTTGCCTGTAAGTCACTGTTAATACCTTGGCAAAGCCAGCTGGATAGCCACTGTTTTATTGGTGTTATCTAGCATAAATAAAGCTCTTCACCACTGCTGGCAAGCAGTAGGAGATGAAAACCAGAACCAATGCAGAAGGGTTACTTACTAAGCAGAAGTATTGCTCTGTCTTCTGAGAAGCTTGCACAATGTTCAAGCTCTCCATAATCTAAACTAGACCTCTCCCTTCATTAAGGAACATCATCCAGGGAATAGTTAACAAGAAGAATACATGTACAGAAACTACTGAAATTCTTGAACACAAGTATTAGTAGGGCTCAGATTTTTTTAAAAAATGGAATAACTTCTATGCCTCCTAGCCATCCCTAAGCTTTCTATTTCTTTTTCATATTAAATAATTTTCCATCTGCCCTTGTGATGACCCATTACACAAAATACAAAGCTGCCAATTTCTTCTTTATGTGCCCAGCAGGTATTATTTTCTAACAATGCACTCCCACTGCACGTTGCAATACACACCTAATACCCTTTACAACCCTGTACTGGTTGGCCCTTCCCTAGAGGTTGGTGTTATCCTTATGAGCTGATCAAAATTTTCTCATGTTTCCCCTATACAAAACGTTCTTGAGCTACAGACTAATGCCCAAAAGGTAGCCAATACCTTCTGTGTGTAACTTGCTTCACAGACTAATAATTAACAAGGTGACCCACAAACCAGCAAAAACGATTGTTCAGTCTGGAGTACCTCGAGGTACCCACAGCAATGGTTGGGAAGTGGATGCTCTGTGGCAATCCTTGGGCTTGGAAATATGGCTAAAAGAACTCAGCTCACCTTACTTCTTATGGTCAATACACTGCATTTCAGGCTTCTTTATGAGAAGCTTGTGAATACAATATTTAGTAATGTACTGTAGCAGCTTTTCTCAACACCTTTCCATCACTAACATTTTAAAAATATTGCTGGAAATCATTTAAAGATTCCCATTTTTGAATTGTAAATAGGCTTATCTACCTCTAGACAGAATGCCCTTAATATTGAGTGCTACACATGAATTCTTTCTCCATCAGACAAAGAACATTTCAGCTAGTGACCTCTTTCTGGTTAGCAATCTCTGTATTTGAAAATACACCTGGACACTTCAAATGGTGGAATGGTTGAATATTACCCACTTATTCAAAGTCATGCTATTTCTGTTTTGTACTGACCTCAGGGTGCAAATTCTCTGTAGCATCAATTTTCGTATAAATAATGGCAGGGGCTGCAGTTATTCGAACTGTGAAATCTGTTAAGATTGGAGTCAAAATAGCTCTCCTTTCCTGATGTCGCCTTATGCTGTAAAGAAAAAGGGAAAAAAAAAGGAAGTATGAAATTACATTATAAATTGTTGAGCGGCAAAAACTTCCCATGTTATTCTTTACATCCACCACGTAGCATGAAACTTCTTCAACACCAGTTTGGCATTTAATTGTTTCCTTACAAATCGCATTAATTTCAATCCTGATGGCAGACTTCTACCTTCATTTCAGAGGAGAGGTATGTTTAAATGTTTCATCCTACAACCTATCTCCAGGTAGACAACTTTGAAACTTGACATTCGCCTGTTCAACGCAGCATACACAATGATTTAAAAAAAAAAAGTGCATTTTATTATCAGTATTTTTCCAACTTGCCTGTGGATGCCTTTCACTTTATAAATAGTTGCCCTGAAATCTCCACATTTGAGTTAGTGCACTGAAACTCTTGTGTTGAAATATTCTGCACACAACATAACCAACACAAAAATGAAATACATGAAAAATTAAACTAGAAATCCCATGCAACGCTAGGACTCACACATTAAATTTACAACTATCGCCCAAGATGTTTAAAATAACTTGAAAATGCAGGGATGTCAGTCTTCCTCCACTACTTCTGTCTTGTTCTGGTTGTTCTTAGTTGGTACCTTTTCATCTAAATATCAGCATTTACTTACTCAGAATACTTGTGCCATTAAACTTGATAATTGGATTTGTTTTCCAGCTGGGTGTTTAGTTTTGTTTGGTTTTTCCCCCTTAACCAAATAGTAAGCCTAGAGGCACAGCTATGCCAGAGGTGGATCACTAATAGATTATGACAACACATCCCACATAGCCAGAATCTTCTGGGTCAGGTCAAATAAACTATTGGCACAAAATGCCATCTGAGAGCCTCTGATGAGGGGAAAAAAAATGTAATGAGATCAAGATGGTGTTCAGCCTCTAAAAGACGATACAGTTCAAATTCTTGGGAGATCTCTTCCATCAAGATAGTTTTTGATAAGTCCTTTTACCTATTATAATTTGTAGAAACATTAAATACATGCATGTCAGCAAGAAGAATTCTACGAAAATGTCAGATAGCTATTGGGTTGAGGTAAGTTTTCCTGTGCTTACAAAATAGAAAATTAATACCTCTGAAATGATGCAAGTTAGAAGATCAAACTACACTGCCTTAGAAAAGAAGGAAATAGTTTACACGGAATTGTCCCCCAGCAGGTCAGTGACACTGCCCTGTGTTACTCTAATCCTGCCATCCCCAGTGATGGGGCTGTGGCTGCTCAGACACAGTGCAAACCATGCAGGTGAGCCCAGCACACAGACCACACAGTCAGTGAGTTAGTCCTCACAACCAGCTACATTTACCCACGTGAAGGTCACTAAACACTATGGTTATATGCCTGTCTGTGCAGAAATCTCCTGACTGCACATGGAATAGGTATTTAAATCTCTGGATTAAGAAGGGGTATTGAGATACATAGTCCAGTAATGGTTCTGAAATGGATTCTGCTGAAAAGCAAACAACCTTGAATGCTGATGGTTTGTAAGACAAGATTTAGGCCAAAAATAAATTAAATAGATACTATAACCTGACTAGAATTCAGTCAACTGAAAAAGATACAAAGGGATCACAATTTACAGCTGAGTGTTTTTTCAATTTTGATTCTTCAATTTCTACTAACAGTTTTTTTAAGTGTCCTCAAAACATGCGGAAAGCGTAACGACCTATAAGGGAAATAAACTGCATGGTGTGGGTAGGCCTTAAAGCTTTTAAATTCACTTAGGACAGCATATCCAGAAGCTAAAAACAGATGCCACAGAGCCAGTGTTTGCAGAGCACAAGTCTAAGACACTTTTCCTTGAGGTGACCTCACAGACACTGCCAAGCAGGCTGCACGCTGCCCTACAGTGCACAGTTTGGTTAAGAGTGAGCCAGTCAGTGAGTGTGAAGAAACTACCACCTTACCTGAAATGCTTTACCTTTTGGTCAGCTGTAGCTCCATTAACCTCTAATCATGGCTTTTAAAGTAGTGTTAGTCGAATTAGATGCCCAAATTAGAAAGCAGACCTGTTAGCAGTTAGTGAACATCTTCAACTTGAGAAAATGGTCTTAGATTTTGGGGTTCTAAAAATGTTTCTCTCCCTGCCACCACCTTTGTTTCAGATTTAAACCAGATGGCTTTCTACCCAATTCCTATTTCCCCTTCTCAATAGGATGAGAAAGCAATTCCTTTTTTAAGGAAAATTAAAGAGCTAAGTATTAGAAGAATTCTGTGAAAGAACACACAGCTATACATTAGAAACCTTCCACCTGAAGTGGCATAAAAATGCTGGTGCGATTTTAACAAACGAAAGAGAGCTGTAAAAGCAAGTTATTTGCTGTGCTCAAACCCCTCAACTGGCTCTCTTCAATCATTGTTCAAATTATTTTTCAGCTCATGCATATTCCCATTTCTTAAGTTTCCTATGTCATTTTAGTAGATACCCAGCACACTGCATCTTAAAGAACTTTTTTTGGCAATAAATATTGATTACTGATTTATTTTATTTTATTTTTTACATAATCCTTATGTGCTATCCTGTCCTGCTCTACTTACTACTTTCTGCATTTCTTGTTGGTGAATTTGAACCTCAGCCAAATCAAGTATTAGCAAAATAATTGTAAGTACAAACAGAAGGCAAACAGAGCACAGTAAATAATGAAGGGAGAGGATATGAGAAAGAGCAGAAAAGGAACAAAGAAACAAATTCCACTTTGAATTATTAAGTCTTCCACACTGCACCTAAGTGCAACGTTAACTTAACACAGGTGTACGCCACATGACCTTATGAAAAAACTTGATTGTGAAGAGCGTAATGATGGCTCTATGTCTGCAGCACATTCATTCCATGGTTCATTTATGCATCTGTTACATATTTGTCTTGGAAAGAAAAAGGGAAAAGCTAGTATTTTTAGAGATGTTAAAGCAGTTGATCATGTACACTTAAAAGTCAGCGCATTTGGAAGACCATATGCTAAGGCAAAGCAACAAGGCAGTGCAGCAACTGTGATAGGGCCTGGAGGGGCCTTAGAGCTCAATCTGGGCTTTATCTGCACAATAACAGCAACTCTGGCCATGGACCACAGACCCACATTGTAAAAGCACAGGATGAAAATGGTCTCTGTCCTCAAAGGCTTACAGTTTAAGTGCAAGAAAAAACCCAGCCACAGACAAGGAAGTAAAAGTAAACCATTAACAGCACAGTAGGTAATGATATCCATACAGTGGCAGCCTGTCTTAGGAGTTTTACATTACAGTGTAATGGAAATGAATTTTTTTGGGAAGGATTTGGAAGAAAACAAGGCAATAACTTTGTGAATGTTCACAGGAAATGCCTCTGTAACACACAGGTTAGTCTAGGAGTGAGCAAGGAAGTGCTTCTTCGAAGTCTGCTGAGCAGTGAGTGTAGAGGTGCCAAAGCAAATGAAACAAGACATGTAAGGGGAAATGGACAGACCTACAGGACTGGAAGAACCTTGAAAGCAAAGACATATATAATGATTAATGTGATAAAAATGTTGTGGGAAGAAGAGAGAAAAACATGTGAAGAAGAGAATTTTACGATGGATACAGCAACATTTGATTACATCAAATCAAATCATCAGTATTTGATTATATCCATTCAGAAGCACATTGAATTTATGTAAGAAGGAAGGACTGCCAAAGAGATGCTGTTGCATTAATTAAGGAGGTGTGATGATGTGAGATGGATAAGCTGAGAAAATGCACAAGTAGGGCTGCAAGTTTGCTCTCTTACGTGGAAAACACTAATCAAAATCGAAACAAACAAATATGGCCAGTAATAGCTAAATATAACCTAGATGTAAAACTTGGAAATGCTTGCCTTATTACTAATTATATCTTTTGTTAGTAATGCCCTATTGAATCTGGAGTTTGAGACCTTACAGAGTTAAAAATTCAAAGGCCAGGGAGAAACTTGTGTACATTCAATACATGAATGCCAACTGAGCACATTTGCGCCATGTAAATTTACTATCTACAGAAGGATGAATTCTCATGGAGAGTTTTGTGAAGTGAAAAAGAAGAAAAACTATTAGCATGAAATAGATCACATAATCAAAGTGTTCTGTAGCAGGGTGAGGCATTCAAAACCCCAAAAGGTGTTACTTGTGTTAGCATATTAGGACTTAGAAAGATTTTTCTCTTGCAGTTGTATAAATCAGTTCATCTCTGATCACCAATGTATGAGGATATCTGACTACTAGTGACTAAGTCACATACTTTCAGCTCTCTGAGGCGTTGCAAAGACATGTTTCAAGAGAGTAAAATAGCATAGCAAAATTTGAGGACCATCTAATGACCAAAATTAGACAATGAAATGAACAAATGCACACCATCTGGCTGTACAGAATTACTGTTTTTATAATGTAATGTCTCAGTAAAGCTGATTTTCATCTTAATGAAATGCGGTGCAGCATTTATTTGCAGTGGATTAATATAAAAAATAGGACATCCCATTTTACTGAGTGAGGCTTTGTACAGTATGAATACAAGTACAAGCTCAGGTACAAGAGAAGACAGCAACTAAAATACAAGACTGAATACAAATGTATTGCCTTTTATTCCAAAAGATTCAAGGGGAATGCCCCTACTTCTGTACACATGGATCTACAGATCAATTCTTTCTGGTCCTTCTTATTAGAACTTGGCAAGCAGCCAAGAACTTTCCAAAAAAGAATGAAAATGAAAACTATTCAAGGCAAAATCTGCAGGAAACCTTTCTGAGGATCCTTGCAGTGGTATTTGTTCAGTTTTGTGCAACAGATCATTGGCTCCCTGATGTACTCAACGAGAGCCACAGAGAGCTGTTCCAGATGGTGGTATGCCAAGGACAAAACTGTAATGCAGTATATTGCCACACTCAATTCATTACCACACAGAGAAGTAATGCTTTTAAGCTCAATTATTGTTTTTTTTTAAACAGAGTTTATTCAGGCTGCAGGAAGCAGAAGTTGCTGCTGGGAGCTGTAGAAGGATTGCACAGGGACGGGGGCGAGGCCTCAAGAGAGGATATATTTCTTGATTTCCTTCAGGGCTGTTGTTTTTTCCACTGAGTGGAGGGAGAGGGAGGAGGAGATCTGCAAGCTGAAAAAGCAGTTTTCAATCAAGAAAACTTCTTTTGGTTAAGTACTCCCAGTTCCCCACATGCTGTTTGGTAAAGGGAATAAATGTGGACAGGTTTCATTTGTACATAACCTTATTAGAACTGTCTGACTGTTTCCAGTATTCTTTTTATATATTACACCATTAGGGAGCTTTTTATAACATCTACAGTGAAGTACAAACATTTCATAATGGAAAGAGTTATGATCCCTGCTCCTCAGTACAGCACAGCACTTGGACAGGTTTTCTCTGAGAGAGCATCCGCCCCACCAGAGTGTTCAGTTCCCCAGTTCCTGTTGGGGTGACCTGCAGAGACACACTCAGGAGGTGTCACAGCAGCACTTCACCACAGCCCCTCGTGAAGAATTGCACAGTAAACACCTTTAAGTATTCAACAACTCAAAGTACACCAGCTTGCTTTCCAAACTATAACAGAAAGGTTGAAAAAAATCAGCCCCATGGGATATTAAGCACTAAAAGTATTGAACTCCAGAAAAAGTGGTGGGGAAATCTGAAAAATTTACTTTCTGTGTAGAAACCGTTAAACCATTTAAATAATGTCAAAAGCCTTCAAGTATTTGTGTGATATCCACAGATCTTCTATTTAGAGTGATTTGGTCTTCATGTAAATTTTTAAAATCAGACCAAATTTCAACCCTGTAGATAAATTACAGTATAATTTATTTCAGAATTTTTGTAACCTAATTTTGAAATAATACAGTAATGCTTTTGGAAATTGAATGGAAAATGAATGGCTGGTATCTATGCTGAAGTTTTCTGTAAATACTAAGAAATGCTTGGATAAAGGTTGGATTCTATATTGCCCCACACAGCCCCTAAGAACTATAAAAATGGAAATAGATTTCAAAAGAGAACCTTTAAACCCAGTGATACTAATATACCATAACACTGGGTAAAAGCAAACAGAAATATATTAAAACCAAACAAAGAAATTAACCCTAAAATAACTCAGCATAAATCATTTGTTACAGTCCAGGTTAAACACATCTAAGAAACTTAAAGAAATAAAAAAGAAAATGGTATTTGCAATTAGGCTGGAGAATGAAGCTTCTGTGGTGGTTGCAGAAATGCTGAAGGTAAACTTAACCCTGTAGTGAAAGCAGTGAGCCCCATGTAAAGCAGTGAGCACCTCCCTCTTGGTGCAGGCTGCAAGTCCTGCAGTGCACGGCAGAGCTCGGGGCAGGGTCTTTCACAGACCATAAAATAAACCCAGAGAGAGAAAAACCGACTGCCTAATCCAAACCAAAATGCGAACATCCTGAAAAAACTGTAGTGAATCTGTAAAAATTTAAAGCCAAAAGGACAATAAAGCATTCATTCTTCTGCTTGAAAACAAATTCAAGCTGGAATTAAAATACTGTAATTGCGTACCAGAAAGGAAAAGCTTATTTAATTACAACTGATATAAATCAAAAAAACCAAGAGGAAGATGCATTCAAAAGCAATTTTAAAACCAACATACTTATTTGTCAAATACCTTCTAGTAACATTTTATTTTGGAAGTCTGCTGAGGAAAAGAAAAATGTCCAAGTAGTTACAGAAAAAAAAAAAGAGAGAGAACCCAGATTGTCAGTAATAGCTCCTTCCTTCATGATATTGGCTTTTCAGCCATCCCACCAAATTTCCTATCTACATCTATAACCATAAAGCTCAGACCAAAGTGTGCTGGCAACAGGGTTTCAGTCACCAATGGGAAGGAAAGAGAAAGCCAATTCCTCAGTGGCTGGTTTTGCTATGTTAGCTTAACTTGCAAATTGGCCACAAGTCCTTTGGAGATTAATGTAACCTTATTTTTTAAAATATTCCAGTGTACATATGTAATTCTGTGACAAAGAACTTCACAGGGAACTTGTCCAACATCAAGGCCCAACTACGAGGTCATACACACTTTTAAGGCTAAGTATATAAAATAAAAAACATCCTTGGAATTATGAATTAAAAATAATAAATAAATAGTTAAAAGACAGGAAAGAACCACATCATCTTATAAATGAAGAACAGACTATTACTATGTTTAAATTTTTATCTGTACTCCTGTCGTTCCCTGTGGTTTTACCATTACTTTGGCTAGATCTGCTTTTCCTGCCCTCTATTTTTCAACGATAAACTGGAATTTATTATTGATCACATCTTTTTCCTGCACACACTCCTCCAGAATGAGCTTATTTGCCCTCTTGGCCTTTCATCAATACATCATCACAGAGCTCAGGCTGTGTGCCATCCTCACATGGCCTTTGCTACAGCTTGCCTGCCTTTCAGGAAAATCTGAGTCCTCTCAGCTCCTGTTTCTCAGAAAATTAACCAAAAATAATTATGTCCTTAGGATTCTGCCTGGTTTTCTATATCAGTTTTAGGAACTGATCCCTCAATTCAGCTAGAAATCTATCTTAGGAACTATAAAACTATGCATGCGTTTCTTAAGAGTTGGATTGTTTCTGCATGAATTAAATAGAAATATATAAAAATGTATATAAATTAAATGTAAATAAAAATAAATAACGAAGTGTGTGGGCAAAGAGGCATCTCCAAGCAGAAACACTTGTAAATCCACCAAATTACTTTTTAAAGCTTGCTCTTGGCCATCAGGTCTTATTCTTGTCAATCTGAAAAGAGAATCTGACTGCTACACAGTCAGTAAAAGTTCAGTTTTAAACTACTTGTATTAATTCTTAAGTATAAAGAATTATATTAAAACTAATATAAAATTTCAAATATTCAGAAACTACCACTTAACCCTACTTTATATTTGAAAACTTTAAAATTTAAAGCAGCATTCAAGTGTATGCACGCTGCATCTTTCAACCCTCTTTAACCAGAGGGTGCGGCTTTGCATGCACATATCATACAATACACAATAAAGGAGACTTAGTTGAAATATCTCATTCTCAACATTCATCTGGTTTTCGTTACAGAAGTGCAAAAACCAGTTCAGAATCAATAGGAAATGTTCTACTTTATCCTCCGCTAATTTAGAAATGTCTAAGCTGGTTTTACTCAAGCTTTGGAAAAATACAAACAAAAGAAGTTAAAAAAAAAAGAAAAAACAACAACAAAAAAACCTGAAAGCAGACCCTCCCATTGCTTGTAGAGACTGAGAAGTTCAAGTCTCAGCCCTGGAATTATTTTTATGGACAGGCAGTAAGCCACTCAGGGAAGGGCTTGTAATGGCAGCAAAGGCACACCATAACTGGGCAGTAACTCAGTGTAACAATAGCAGTACCATGCAATCCAAATGTGTAACCCAAAACCCCACGGAAATGTGCTTGCAATGTAAAGCGAAACCAGCACTGAATTACTTAGTTCAGATATACTGTCAATGGTATCTGCAGTGTTTGTGCTATGTAATTTCAAAAAAGAACAAGTTTTTAAAACAATCCCTACCTACTGGCCATGTTCCATTCAAGCGCTGGATTTTGAGAATTTCTCTCACTCTCTGTCAAAACCCCTCCTTTTCCATTTTCCTTCTCTGGTTTCAACTGATTCCAATAAGCAGTGCCAATGTTGATAGATTGAAGATCTATTTGATATTGTCTGTCTTCAACCTCTGATCCAGGGTCTCGAAGTATTCCTAGATTTAGTGCTCTTCTGTAATGCCAAAGGAAAAAACAAAGACAAAATAATCAGGCAAGGTCAAAATCAGACCATTTAATTATTCATTAAGATACAAGATTAAGGTACCAATTTTGCTGTTCTTGACTACATCAGAGCATTATTTTCATTCCAGCTCTTCAAAAACAGCCAGCTGCCTCTTTCCTATGGAATCCAATGTGAGATATACAAATAGATATATTCAGAAATTTAGCCAAATCCACCAAAGTTCATATAAGTCTTCACTGCCCTTCCAATCAGGTCCATATGAGCAGCCTTGTGGAAAGCAGCATTGATCCATAGCTACTGAATGGATAAAATCCTCAAAGAGAACAGCTATGTATCAGTAGAACCAAGATGTTCATTGTAAGACAACTGTCCCACTGTTCAAATTTATCAAAGAATAAAAACTAAAAAGAATGTTCCAAGATGACAGAAAAACAATTCAATCCTTTTGACATGCCATTTCAGTATGGTGGTTTTTTTCTTAAAATTCTTCTGAAAAGTGAAAAAAAAAAGCATTTTTGAATGAACCACGTTCTTTGTGGATTCTTCTGAATTTTACCACATTAGATTTTACAAGATATTTCAATCCTGAACTGAGTTTTGAAAACAGTCAGACAACTTCAACACAACATTGAAGAGCTACTGGATAAGTGGGTGCTGCTGAGACCACTTAGTTTTAGCAGTGATCAGTATCAGAGGAGTCTCCTACTACCATTTGTCTTCTGCTAATAAGCACTAGAAATATAAAAAAAAAAATAATCTTTGCCTTTTCTACACTTGGAACAATACAGCTTTCTGTGCTCTGCTCACTTGATATTATAATAAAAATTCACAATTAAATTATCACTGTATTTCAAAACAAGCCAGTAAAGGGAGCAAGGAGATCTTAATTTTTTTTCATTTTGCTTTCAATTATGATCACAAATCTTACTCTATTGTTATTGATTTCATAGACCTCCATTGAAGCTTAAGCTTCTTATTTGCATATAACATCCAATCTAATGTTCTGTTCTAGCTTGTTGTCTTATGCCAGAATTATTTATATAGCTGCTGTCGTCACAAATACTTAGTAATTCTGCAATTTGTTTAATCATTGCTGCTAATAATCTCAGAATAAATAAGGATGAAAGCAGCACATCCCAAGCTGTGATGTACACAAGATATGCAGTCTCTGAGTATATGTGTGCAACTTGTTTAAAGTGCAATCCAAAGGCTGCCCAGTTCCCAACACCGCTGACACCACTCGTACACTGCCATTGTCACCAACAGAGGATGCTGGCAATTAGGAAAATTAAGCAATTAATCATATGCACCCACAGAGGCATGTGGATGACAGGAAAGCCATCCTGATGAAGTCACTCCTGGTGAGGCAGTGTGATGGCATTGTTCAGTAGCCCCTATAACTTTCTTATATGTTTAGTAGAAATACACTGAAAATCTGTTATGTCAGTAGTGGTATTTCAAAATTAAATGTGGTTTCTTAAAACTCAAGAATGTGTTTGTCAACTTTCCACACACAGAGATGTAACCACAATAACTGTGTCTTTTATTATTCTTTCTAAGTCATTATTTCATCAATATGAATGCAGTTTAAAAAAAAAACAAAAACCCCACAGTAGATTATTGTGTGACCCACTGTCTATTTACATACTTTGTCTAATGCAAGTAAATATTGGAATGTATGTTTTGTGAAAAATTACCGAAAACAAAGCACCAAGTTACGTCTTTCAGGAAATATCCTTATATACAAAACAGAATCTGATTTTCCTCTCCTGTACTTCATAGTGAAGAACATTTTTCCTTTTTTCTTTTATGAGCAGCTTGATCACTTGCATTAAGCTCACCTACACTATATTCCTTAGGCTCATTCAGTACAACCATAACCTTGTAAACCGAATTCCTTGAGTAAAATGTGTCTGTATGCGCCGACATGAAACTCCACATTGTGACGATAGTTTTCTCTCCTTGCAAGTTTACTTATTTAAACATAAACCACAACAAAATCACTCTCTGAAACCAATTTTTAGGTGCAGCAAAATACACAGGAGTATTATTTAAACAAAAGGTATTAAGTGCATTGAATTGCTGGTTTAACATTTGTCCACTGTAGCTTTTTTCCATTCTACTTTGGGATATTACAGCCTGAATACTTTCATGCTGATATAAAAACTCACATTTTCACTCTGTTCCTACTATGAATAATCTCCTATACATAATGCAAAACTTGTCCTCTGGTCCTTTAGGTCACTTTTGAAATCCAAGCAAAAAAATTGTATTTCTGTAGAAGACTCATTTCAAGAAATACATACTTTACACATACATGCAAAATACAAGGATTTATTAGTGCCTTGATATTTTGACTAAGCTTATTATTGCTGTCAGAAAGCACATCATGCCAATCTTCCACAAAGGTGAAAAAATAGCCTATCCCCAAATAAGCAATATACATACAGGCATTTATATAAGCACTGATGTCTTGTTTCCCATATCAACAGTTCATTAGTGCTTTACAAAAGCATTAATTTCTGGTTCTTCATATCAACAATTTTCCTAAGTATGCCTCCAACTTATTAGTTCTATACTTCCTAGAAGGATGAGAGTAACTGCAGAAAATGGGCTTCCTCTTAAGCAGACATGCTTTGTATGAATTCTGCACCCTTCTTGATTCTGCAGCTTTAGAAATCCTTGTAGCAAATGAGATCAGGAAAACAGAGTAAAGCCAAATTCATGGCTTCTGTACCCCTAACATAAAGGATGTTTCACCAGCTGAAATGTACAGTGAGGGTTATGATTTTAACTGCTTCCCTCTTCTGAAAACAACTTCACTATCTCATCTGAACCTCTTTGCAGATGGTGTAGAATACAACAGTTGGTCAATAATGCAGTAAGATCATAAGCAACCAAATACAATCCTAAGTGTGTAACAGGAAACACACCATTAAAGTTTTTGTTTTATTAAATTGATTTAGTCTGGGTCAGGCTTTTTATATGTTTATTGCAGAAGCAGCTCATGTTGAACCAGTTACTACAGGGTGCTGAATAGGCATAATTCTGAAACCCATGGTAAAGAAGCTAAACCTATTAATTTAAAGCTCATCTGAGGCATACAAAATGGTAAACAACCCAGGAAAATTGCATTTAAAGGCTCTGTATTAGGAAGCAATTAAGAAATATTCTGGGACTTTACACATAGCAGTTAATTTTTGTTAGCACTTCTTGGATCTCTGTCTGCACTGACTTCTGCTTCCATGTACAGAGAACACAAACCTGTCTCTGTAAATTTCAATTATTAAAGTTTTTGTCTGGTGGTAAAAGATCCTTCCTGTTCTAATTTTAAAAGGAAACAGACAGTAAGCTTGGATCAGTATATACGCTCTGTTTCATGTGGGCAAACCGTGTGGCCTGTGTGCAAGAGGACCCCTTGCTCTCCTGCTTAGCCCAAACGTAGCCTGAAAGCCCTCACATCTGCATGAGGTGTGACTGGATATTGCAGGAATCACAGCAATGTTTATCACTGACCTAATGCACCTTAACTGCCTTTTCCCCAGTTCAATTCAATTAAGTTTCCTCCTTGACAAAGCCAAATGTTTTTATCCCAAACATGGGAAAGTGGTGCAAGTGTTTTTCTTAGGAATGCAATGGACTCCATCTGGAGTGAGATGCTACAGGTGTTAAGAATGGCACACAGTAACAATGTAATTAACCTAGAGCATCTATGACAACACCACTGGCTTTTGAAACTGCTAAGTTTCCATAAGTGAAGCCTGAGACAGCAATCAGCTTTTCAAAGAAAACAACTAATTTCTAATTTTCTTTTCTTTTCTTTTTTTCCTTTTTTTTTAAAATCGTAACAAACAGATGCCTTTTAGTCACAAACAAAGAAGTTAAGACTTAAGCCACTGGGAGAGAAAACGAACTTCCCCAACATCACACAACATATATAGACATGACCTTAGAACTAGAATAAAAAAATCCAGTAGCATGACTTCATGATGGAAGTCTTGGATGTGCCTAAATTTGGAGATATTAGTGCCCCTTATTTGTGAGGAAGATGGAAAGAAGAATGAGATGTTAATCAGTAAAAAACAGAAGGTGCAGCAGTGGGCAAGAGGAAGAATAATTATTGGATCAGAACATTGAAGCTGAAATTAAAAAAACCAGCAGGTAAGAAAATTCTACTATTGTAAAAAGAGAGGAGGAGACATCCTTAGGCAATAAGGGCAGGTCCTCACAAATTTCTACTATTTTGTACATGATCCTGGGTACACATTCTGACACAATGAGTGGTGTATGTCTTTTTCCAAGACAAGGGCAGCCTCCGCTTTGCTTTGCCACTCTGCCACCTGTCCATAGGGAGACTTATTTGTAGTTTAACAGACAGTGTTTTGTGACTGCCAGGATGTTGGAAACCATGTATTCTAGTCTGGGTCAGTAGAGCAGCCTTTTGAATGCCATCAGCAGTAAACTCCAGTTCTCACTGTTTCTGGCTCTTTTCCACAGGAACTGTGCCACATACGACTGGCTTTGTTGGCAGCTTCTCCTTCTCCCCTCTCCAGCTCAGCCTCACAACAACTCTGTCCCATCTCCACATCTGCTGGCCTCACACTCTGCACTGGATAGCAGCAAAATTTTATTAAATGCAAATACAAACTGAGTACAGTAGGGCTACTTTGTTTAATGCTTTACTGATTAGCAAGTGATACTATTGATTTCACCAATCTGTTGAACAATGAAACCCGCATTCTGTCTGATTAGCTCTTGTGCACAGCCAGACACACCCACGTTATCGACAGAAGACAATACATGGCAGATGTGCTCTAAGTCAGAGTTGTTAAGGCACTTGGGTTCATGTCTGTACTTGGAAGACCCTTGAAAAAAGAAAACATCGGTGCCAACTCCATGAGCAAAATAAAAATGACTGGCCCCTTCTAAACATTTAAATAGTGGACAAACACATCACATCACTAACGTCAAGGAAGAAGTCATGAACTGCATTCTAACTGAATGTGTTTTGTAGTCAACAACTGTCCCAAGTTCTAACTCTACAATGATTTTTAGTGTTTATCATTTTTATGCACAGACATAAATCAACTTAAAGGTAGATTACTTGAGCAATTAGTATGATGAAAAAAAGAGCAGTCACTGAAATGTATGCAGATTTTTCTTTTGATTGCACTCAACTGCATTAAACAATTGATAAAGGAATGCAAAAGTACAAGTGCAAGAGGTAACTTTCCTCTGTTTTAAATTAATGTTGGATAAATGTCTGACTTGTGTCTCTTGGGCACTGATTCCTTTTTTTGCACTGTCTACCTACAGAGATAAGAATTACTGCAAAGAGAAGAACTGGTACAAGTGTTCAAAAACCCAAAAGAGGACAAGACATGAAATAGCTATAAAGACCTTTAGGTAACACAAGGATAAGCATACTAGAACTCGGTACTTTTAAATCATAAAAATTAAAAATAAAATAGAATAAATAAAAAGGTAATTCAACTATGGATTAGAATGCCCCAGAACATGATTCAATACATGAATGTTAGCGTGCCTGATGGAACAAAAAGTGTATGTATACAACAAATCATCTACATTCACTATAATCTAGAACAGAGCACCCAATAAAAGAGCACTAAGATTTTAGCTGAGTGTTGTTACATGTTGCTGAGTGCTCTCTATGCCAGAATCTGGAATAAGGACATATTAGATACATATTTAGAAAATTCAGCTTTGAAAAGGTGCTTGATGTACTGCTATTTGAAGACACTTTGAGCTTCTAGATACTTCAAGCACAGTACAGAATCTACTACTATGAAGACCGTGGTTCCTGACAAACAGAGAATGACATTAAGGGAAGGTATTCAAAATTTTCAGCAAAGCCATCACAGTAGTCTACCTACAACTCTTTCTCTTCAATAGCTCCCAGCAAGGTATTAAACAGTAACATTTGAGACATGTAGGTGGGATAGTTAGAAATGCAGACTTATTTCGTCTCTGTTTCTAGACTTCCCTAGTTATGTACAATAACTCTTCTACAGAAAATAACAACAGTAATAATCGAAACTTTTTCCAAAACATCTTACTAGAGTATACTATTTCCTTTTTACTAGTACTTTTCAACACAGCTTTTTCTCGCCAAGTTGAAGCAGACAGGTCTTCCCTTACAACTGCACAGAAAAAAGCCTCAGTTCTTAAGCAAATTGCTCAGATATTAAAAACTGTAAAATTACAATCACTTGTCTTTTTGCTAACTACTGTGTGTCCTCTACTTGATCAGTTTCATGAACTGCAACTACTGAGTCACACAGGTACTTCCTTTAATCCAAAGCCATTTCAAAAAGGACTGATAGCCATTGAGCCATCATAATGCAAGAGAAAGATTTGGTTTTGAACACAGAAGAAATGTGGTGAATGGAATTGAATGGTTTGTGCCATTTTGCACATGTGGGTGATACCATCTCAAAAGGAACAGAAAACACTGCCCTGGTTAGAACCTGAGGTGACAAGTTTAACTGGATCCATGGGATGTAGAAGAGCAGGGTTTGGGACCAAGGAGACCACTTTGGAAGGGCTGCTGTGAGCCTGCAGGACAGGATTCCCTCCCGGTGTAAGGCTAGGACATGTCAAAGGAACATGGAGAGGCAGATTTCATTCCTATTCTCTCTAAACTGGCTTATGGTGTATCTCTAAGCAATAAAATTAACCCCTTCAACGGTTTACTAATTTATATGGTGGGCATAAGGCAAAATGATGTTGTGAATATAATTAAGTGCATAGAAAAGATCTTGAGATCACCTGATAAACAGCACTCTAAGAATGCAAAGATATAAAATATGTGTAAGAATTAACAATTGCAATTTTTTACCAATATATTATTTATGCATGTTATTTACGAAACTACTTACATATTTTTATTTTGAAACCCAGTAGGTACATATTCAGAGGAAAAAAAATAACAGCACCCACTTCATGCCCATTAATGACAGTGGTGGTGCCAGGTGGGTGCCACTGTAATTCCATTTGCTCTCCATTTAGGAATGTCAGATTTTAGTGAACTGGGCCCCACCAAGGTCAGGATTGGTAGCAGTGCATTGATCATAGAAAAGCTACTAACCACATGAAAGGAATTACAGCAGATCACACATCAAACATTTTGGCCCTGTGCTTCCTTCCTCCAGTCCTACGGGCAGGAAATGCTCTACGTATCCTCTGAAGTGACCAGACACTTAAAAGTAGCCCCTTGTTACAAAGGGTCTGGGACAGAATTGCCTGCAAAGAAGCTGAGGCACTTCTGCAGTGCAATTGTCTTCTAGAGTTGAATCTGGAACACAGGATGAATGACCCTGTGACAATAAGGTATGGTATGGTAAACTATGAAGTAATTTTTGGTCTCTCTCAAAAAAAGCGTAAAATGAAACAAAGCTGAAGTTTGCAGCTGTGCATTTTAGATGTCATCTGTATAATTACTTCTGTAATTTTATTGTTTAAATTCCTCAGTAAAAATAACAGCATGAGCAAGTCTGAACTTTTAAAAATCAGTTTTTCATTTTTATACTGTTTAATGTTTAGACAGTTTAAGGAATCTCGTTATACTTTTGAAGCATTCACCCAAATTCAGGGAGCACTGTGTAAATATACATTTGACAGACTGTATAAATGATAAGTATGCACAATTCCAAAGGAAGATCTGTATGATATTTTTGGATGCCAAATGTTTCCAGAAAAAACCCAAGTGGAATAGAGTTTCTCTAAATAGTGGAAGTCTGGGGAGGGGGCTAGCAAAAAAGCCAAAATACAATATAACCCAAAGACTTTCATGCTTTTGTTTCACGATAGAAACAATTTTATCTCAATGCTGTTTGGCAAATGATCTTCTATTTTGATTTTTTAAATAGTTCATGTCTGCTTGCTTTACCACATGTCTAAGGTAAATAATCTTGTGATTTTCCCATTGTTTTCAGCCTGTATTTTACTTTGTTGTAATCGAGTTAAGTGGTACAATACCTCAGTTTTTTCAGCTGTCCTATAAATTCACCTGGAAATACCGAGGTTGAGTTTCACTGGACACAGCCTCCATATCTGATACATGGAATTTCCGTCCATGGTGCGGCACAGCCTGGTGCAACGGCACAAGCTGAAGGCACAGTGTCCCCTGTGTGTTTGATAGGCTGACATGGGACAGGAGTGCTTGCACTGTTGTGTCAGCACATCAAACTCGCACCTGGACATCAATCACATTCCACACGAAGTAGAAAAGAACATTATAAATAAATAAATACCAGCTTTTCCTTTACGTTAAACAATGTGTACTAACACATATTTTCAACATGTGTCTATTGTAATAGATGATGTTTATAGCATGGATAATACAAGAAACTACTCTAAAACATGAATATTTAACTTTACAAGTCAATTCACATTTATCTTTGGCACTGATTAGATTAGTTTCTCAAGATGCCACTTGTATTTTATTTTTCTTTTTGCAGAATCATTATATTCATAATGGTAGGCTGGAACTATTTTTGGAATAGTGGATAGGATACTGTAAAATATGTCAGTAACAAAGTATTAAAAATAACTCTCCTTCAATACTTCTTTTCTGAAGTCCTGGCATACTGTCTATGTTCCTGCTTTGTCTATTTCAATATCCCCTGAAAACTCTCCTGACATAAAACTCCTTCCATATTCATTATAAAATGTATTTATTACCTGTCATGTTAAACCCAGTATTTTTTCTTCCTTAAGCCCTCAATGAACTATTGTTAATGGCACTTCCAAAGTCAGGATCAATCTATGCTTATCAAGATGTATTGAAGGGGAGTTTTAATTCTAATTACACATTTGAAGAAGGGGAAAAAAAGAAAAAATGCAATTCTACTTAAATTACTGCTGTGTATTCACAACATTGACCACGAAGACTGTGGATTCCAATGTCACGTAGTGCAGTGACTCCACGAGGCACCCAAAACATTTAAATGGTTGTGGTTATAAAGAAAACTCAAGAGTGCTCTTTTATGCCAAGGGACAAAAAAACCCCAAACAAAACAAGCAAACCCCAAAATGCAAGGACACTACACAGATACAGACACATAAACAAATACACTGCACATTTGGAAAACAGCAGATTCTATCATCTGTAGTTAGTTTGAGTCCAGTTTAGTAAACATAATTGGTTACACACTTAGGAGCTTCAATGTGTGAAGAATACGATATATAGATTTTAGAAAGCAACTTTAACAACACTTGCAATTACATAATATATCAGTTGGTGTTTTTTTTAGTATGCCAAAAAATGGAAAAATCAACCACTGCAAGCTGTTTGAATAAAGAGGATCAAAAAAGATACGCCAGAGAATTGCATTCCTCTGTATTCTTCTTGAACACATGTATGCACACATATATATGTTTCCAACCTTAAACTGGGAAACAGAAAAAATTCAGATTTGCTTTGAAGTTGGATTTGCTAATCTTCCTGTTCCCTGAAAAACTGTCGCATACAAAGATTAAATAATACTATTCAATAGTGAAACAATTCTGGTTATCAGGAAGAGTTCAAATCTGCTCTGTTCCTATCTGCTAGTACAGGGTATATTTCTTTATAGATACTCCTATGTTCTATTTGTATCACCTGCACACCTGTTTATTTTTTATTGCTGGAGAACACACAGTATCATGCCAGAAAACTGGAGCATTGGTGATTTATGCCAATCACTTACACTGAACTCAAAGGAGATGCCCGATCCCACCTCTGTATTTTATTACTCTCAATATGCACTTGTGTTAGCCATTAACATACCAGCATTAGCCACTGCCTTCTTGCAGGAGAAACCAAAACCCTAAGCAAAAAAAGCATCAGTGGGCACGAAAAATGCTTTGAGAGGCTGAAGAATGGTACATTTATTTTTGTGTCCAACAGCTAATAAAGCCCATAAGATTGCAAACCAACCCTTAAAAAAACAGTGATGAATTTTTTTGTTCCTAAGAAAAAAAAGAATAGCTTCTGAAACGCTACAAAACCACTGGAGATAATTTTTCATCTTTTTTTTTTATTGCAGTATAGTCAGGTTTAATAGCAGAGTAAGAGATTAAAGATAAGAACCATTAAGCATGACTTCTGACCGTACTTAAGGCGGTTGAGCTAAGTGAGGTTATACTGGAAAAACCAGCCAGGGCTAGGAACTATGCTCACTTAAACAGCACAATTTGAGTTGTTCAGGATAACATGGATTTAATTTTGCCATGGGAGCTTGGAAGAGTATCCCATAAAGAAATATGCTCAAATAACATGTAACCATTCTGTATATTTCTGATAATCCATTTTGTTAAATAATTGAAAACCATAGTAGGAATACTTACAAGCACTAAATGAAAGACACAGGCAAACAGTTTTGCCAAAAAAAAAGAAATCTTCTATCCAAAAAGTAGTTTAAGAACTGTGGTATGAATTTGTCATAGATAAAACCCTGTGAGGGACATCAGAGAACCCACAAATATTTATGGAATGAACCGCAATCTGTATACAGAAGTTAACAAATGTCTCATTACCAACGGGATATGGTTTGCCCAGTAACAAATGCACACAACGTGCATTATATTTACCTTGAGATTCTCTTGTAATTAAAAAATACTACAAAGAAAAGAAGTCTGCTTTACTCTTCAACTAAAAACATTTGTTGAAATCAGATCTGATGAAAATTATATTTACTGACAAAGAGTCAAGAAGAAAACCATACAGTATAATAAGTTTTAAAAGCTCTCTTGAATTATTTTAGTATTTATTGCAGCCAGGACTTTTAGATGTTAATTTTAATTATATCAGACAGAAAAGCAACCTTGATACATGAATTCAATCATATATTTTAAGAATCAGCAAAGGGAAGTATGGGGAGAAAGTGCAAGGAGTTTGTGTAAAGTAAATGAACTTCAGTAATTCATACAGAGGGACCCCTCCAGCTCTTTACATGGCATTAATTTCTAAGGACCAAGTAACTATTTTCTCCCATGTTAACAGAAACCCAAACACCTCCACTCATTTCCCTCCCTGTCCCATATTTTACAATAACAGCCAAAATATAAAGCTACCTGGTTAGGGAAAAAGAGAAAGATTAAAGGGAGGTAACCCAAAGAAAAGAAATTTAAAAGCTTCAATAATATTGCTTTATAACATAAACATAAACTACTAGTCATATAAAAAAATAACTCTAGCTTTCAGATTACCTTTTATTTCCCAGTTTTACAGCTTATCTGAAAAATTTTTCATTACATTTAAGTTGTTGAGTATATAAACTGTGAAAGGCATCCTGGGATTTTTAAGTGGTATTTAATGTGTTTTTCTTTGTCCCTGAGCCCTTTCTTGTTTACCTTTTTAAACCGTTCCAGTCTGTTTGAAAATGTGAATGCTGAATCTGAGAATTTTATTAAAATTCTTAGTCCCCAGTGTCAGATTCTGTGCCGTGTTTCAGAAGCCCAGATCATGAGGGCAGATTAAGCTGATCCAAGCCCAGGCTGATACAGTGCACCTTTTTGCCACGGTCAGTTCTCATATTCCTATCAAATAAATGGGCTCGGGGCAATTACCCAACTGAAAACAACTGCCTGATGACCACACCATCTTTTAAATTCTTTCAGCTCCCTCTGCCAGTTCATTATACACAAGTACAAACAGCAACATCATGGAGAAGAGAAGCAGGTCTTATCTTAAAAACAGTTCAAATTTAGGTTTACAACCTAAGTGGGCACAAAACTCATTGCCTAAAGACCATGGGTAAAGTAATGTTAAAAAAATTACCATTACATAGACCCCACTGTGGGCTGCCCCAAGGAAGCCCAGGGACACCTTTGCTCCTTTGGCCCTTTCCTGGGCATGGCCGGGCTGCTGTGCTCCGGTGGGACAGTGAGAGACTCCTCTGCTCAAAGAACTCCTCAAACATTTGACATGTTTTCTTTCCACTGTGGTAAAACAAGAACTGCTTTGGGGAGGAATGAACAGTTTGACAAGTATTTTCAAATGGAAGGAAGGGCCATTACTAAAATGAAGGGAAGCAAACAGTTACACAACTTGGATCTCAGTGAAGGAGGCATGTTTTTCAGTGCTGTCTGAAGAGAGAGATACACGAGATTTCTGAGGGCTTCAATCAAAATGTGCAAAACATTATGAAAAAAAAGGAAACAAATCAGTCTTCCTAGACAGAAGATGAGAACAAGTGCAACAAACTTAGGACTTAATGAAAAAAAAGCCCCATACATAACAAGTATGTAGAATCTAAAGACTAGGAAACACAGGCAAGTAGTTCAACATATATAATATTTGAGTATATAAAGTGATAATATAACAAAAAGTTTTAAAGCATTAAAACTAACCAAAAACCCCAACCAATTTGTTTGATTTTATTTTGATTGGCTTCATCACAGCAGAATTGCAGTTTTTTGGAAAAAAGAAAGTGGCCAAAAACTATGTTAAACAGCATCTCAAACCAGCATAAATAAAGGAAATCCTAATCTCTTCTCTAAGTCACCACCAACATCTTACAGGTTTCAAAACTGAGGCTGTATGAACTTCATGCATCAAGCTCCTCATATACCACAAAGCAAATACACTTTAACCATGTTAAAACAGTTACTGAGACAGCAAGAAGTACCAGCAGAACAAGGAAACTCTGAGTTCAGGCTGCTGTTTATCTCTAACTTAGCCCTGACTTAGCAGAACACATGGGAGTTAAGATCACCCACAGCTGAGAAACCTTTTTATAGCACAAAGTACAGTGCACAAGCACAACAGAGACAGCAATGCCCTTGTGGAAGTTTTACCTTACAACTGCTATTTACTTCTGACCTTGAGCTGTTTAATGATGGCACCATAATTAAATAGTCAAAGAAATGGAGTACATGCTACAATAAATCATATGAAATACGGTCCTGACCACCTGGTAGACTCCATTTTGAAGAGACGCATCTCTCGTGCCTGGCTCCCAAATTCACAGCTAAACTGTCTGACCTGAGAATTTCACAATCTGAACACACAGTCCAGTTTAAAGGGATTCTGGAAATCTAATCACAATTTAGTTCTAAATGACGCACAGGTGTGAGAATGAATGACACCTGAATAATGAAACAATCTTAACCCCACTGTCAATTAAAATGCTTTACGCTTCAACTGGGAACATGAAATGCCACTGCCCTGAGCACTGGTTCTGACTGGTTTGCCCACACACATGACCTGTCTGCCCACTGAACCAGTACATGAGCCAAGGGCACATGACTGGGGAAAACCAGCACCTCCACAAGGTGCCCAAGTTCCTCACCATGCCTTGACACTGGAGTCCCTCCCAAACATGTGAGCAGAATCCCATGACCTTCCAGGACAAACTTGAATGGTTTTGAGAGAGCTATGAAGCTGCACTTTGAAATCTCTGTCTGCCTCTAGAGCAGGGCTTATGGGCACACACAAACACATCTCAGAGTCTCCACAGAGAGTTCCCTCCTCAGGAAGGAGGTGATGCTGCTGGGGAACACAGGTGTGCCAACACCTCAGCCAAGGCAGAGGCAGCACACAGGCCCAACTGAGGGGAGGAACTTTGCAGACAGGATGCATATCCAGTCCTCAAACCAAGTGGAAAGTAACAATAAATCACTGATGAGGGATATTATTTTTAATATTATTTTTTAATATATGCACTATTTAAGAATTACTAGACTTCAAAAACTATCTTTATTAATTTTACAGGTTTCACTTTTGCTCTGTTTGAATTAATGGGTTATTCCTTTGAATTCATTAGTCATTGATATGTAATTGATTTTTTCCCTGAATATAATTAATAAAGCTTCCAAAAAGGCTTCCCTGATTAACAACAAATGGATGCTTAAAGGACATGTTAATGCCAGTGTTCTTCATTAGGACTGTTTCTATAAAGCATATTTGAATTTGCTTTCTATGAAGAACTGCAAGAAGAATTTAAAAACTATTTTAACACTCAGATCCTGAGCTATTAAGCAAAGGAAAAAATATAAAGTAGGTATGTGTATTGGAAAAACTGATGGATTGAAGAGACAAATACAGTTGTAAAAACACTTTTCTTATTCTCCTATTACATTATAAGGAAATATATTTCAAATATATGTATTTAGGTCAATTAGATATATTGAAGATTCCAGTAGAACTCACAAAGAAATTTCAAGTAAAAACAAGATTGATAGTCGAAGCTGAACATTTTTAAAGTCACTTTCCAAATATAAATTTAGCTTTGAATAGCTTTTGGTATTAGATAATTAACAGGCTACATTTTTGAAACTAAATGGGCAGTTCCAGCTGTTATTTTACAATTAGTTTCCACTGAGGGTTTTAAATTAATAACTGCTGCAATAGCCTCAAACATGCCAATGTTAATTAGGAGTGGTGTTTCCATGTAATGCTATCCATATATATGAATATTTTACTGGGCGAAGGTCTAAACAGACTTTTTTTTTGCGTCTCTACTAAAGATAGAGGAAGTGAGAAATGTAAAGCAGGGAAAGACTTTACTTCCAAGCCCTATTCCAGAGAGTGGCATAGGATTCTCATGGAAGATAAAGATGCCTTTCCTAAGGTCCTTGGGCTAAAACAGCTTGTGTTCGAGTACAGGAGCAAAGAACATGCTTGCATTTAGTATATTTAGTATTTGGTATGAATATGAATATTTTGATTTACACCCTAGTTCAACAACTAATAAATCTAAATTATTAAATGCAAAGAGAAACAAGATTTTGTGTTCAAATTACTTGTAGAGAGAATCCTGTTAAACAAAACAAAACACCCAACCCAATCAGACCCAAACCAAACAACAAGATATATCTTAAGTAATAACACCATCCAGGTCTGAAATCTCAACAAAATTAGTAAATAAATTATAGGAATGAGTTTAAAATCTTCACCATTACAATTTGTTTTTTCCTCAACACAGGAAGAAGAGAACTGAAAATGGTGCTAATGCAACTGTTTTACAACTTGTATGCAAGAAAAGAAATACTTGTCCTTGAAATACTAAGAATTTCTTCTCTTGTAAGTTCATTTTCTACATAACATTCTCTCTGCAGCTTTAACCATTTTGAAAGTTATGAAAAACTGTAATAGAGATTTTATAACATACTGTAACTTTTACTTTTTCTAATTCCCTGTGGTACATATGGAAATTTTAATAAGCAGCTCACATTTCCATCAAAAACTATGTGCACATACATTTTTTCACTAATTATCATTTTTGCTTTTATTCAAAGAAAAAGAAAGAAACTCAAGTCAGCATTAGCTAATTCCTTGTTTGCCTACAAAGTAAGTTTCAAAGAGGTATTAAAAAGCAGAAAAAGGTGAATTAGAAAATAAGGTTTAATAGAGCCTTTGTAAAATAACAAACTCTTAAAAGAAAATTACTCATATTAGGTCCATATTCTGGGAAACATTTAGTTATCTTAATCCTACACCTCTATGAAAAAAGAATAGTTTTTAAAATGTTAAAAGGTTTAAAAAGGAAAACATCAAAAACTAACCTTTTTGCTCATACTACAGTTACGGAAAATCCAAGCTTTTTGTAATGATAATGTCAAGGTACAGTTTTTGAACATAAATACATCCCACAGTGATTTAATACTGAATAAAAAAAATATTTCTGAGGAGAAGATGCTTATAGATGTGGGTGCTGTTGAAAAGTTTTGAAAAGCATTTGATTTTCCAAACCACATTTGAAAGAAAAAACACATTTCCACAGAGACTGCTGGCTATGTATGTGCTTCTTTCACAAATTCCTTGCATCACTTTTTCCTTCCCCTCACTCCAGCACTATCAGCACAGACACACAGAATTGTTTACTAGTCCTTATTTCACTGAAGGATTCTTGTTAACCAATTATGGGGGCTACATGATTATTACAAGCACATTTCACACAGAGATACTTGAAATAAACAGAAGATATTCTATAAGGAAAACAGCTTTGTTTTATTATTTATAAATGTTTGAGAGTTAAACAGTGAAAAACAGTAAACTACAAAAATGAAAAGCATTGATTAACACATTTACAATAAAAAAGGCCTGTATTGATAAAAAGTTTCAATAAAAAAAAGAAAATTTACAGCTATCTTTTCATGAGTAAACTCTTTAAGTGTAATTTTTTGGGGGGAGAGTGGCATGTTTAAAGAATTCCCATTTACATTCACAAATTGGAAACAGTCTAAGGACAGCTTTCTGCTTTGATCTGTGAAAGATCTACACATGAAAATGACCATGGAACACTCAGCGCTGGACTGTTAAGCTTTGATATATGACATGAATGAAATCCTTGGATCTCGAAAATGATGAATCCAGAGCACGGACAACAATTAGATTCTTTATTGGCCAGGCTTAGGAAAGCTTGGGATTCTGGTTACCTAACTCACAGAACCTAAAATTTAGCAATATTATTCTGGACTTCATATAAAGTCCTTTACTCAACAGCCTCCAAACAGCCTTTTGTCTCTCAGCATTTGGTCAGCCATTTCATTTTTGCACTAACAATATTGTACCTCAACATTGTTTGACCTTATCTGTTCATGGATACTCCCTGAAATTCTACTAATTAATGTTTTATGACAGAATTTGCTAAAAACCACGTTGAGGATGATCAGCAATTACCTATTTAATTGATCTCAATATTTGCACAGTATTTGGTATAACAGGGTCCTTATCCCAATGCAGAAGTAGAACTAAACATCATCTCAGTTTTAGCTCTGTGCTGCTTTATATTAAGGCACATCCAGGCATCTACCTTCTCTCATTTTTTCAGTCAGAGAAACAGAATTTCTGGGTCTTGTGATGAAGTTTTCTCAGCCATTTCCCTAAGGAAAGTGTGCAGTTCTGCTGGCAGCTTAGTACAACTAGTGCTACTCATTGTTCATACCCTCTACACTCACACCTTTTTTTTAAATTCATTACTTTTTATGTCATGTTTCTACTGAGTAGAAGTGTTCAAGGATTCAGCTTAAATTGCACTGAGCATTCTTTGTATATACAGGAAAATACCGAAACGGTATTAATTACTAATTAATTATTAATCTGATTAATTATTTCTTTAAGCATTATAATTTATTCATGCTGATATTCTACTTTTATTCAAATAAAAATACTTTAGGAAATGGCAAAAGGAAAACATATGAATACACACAAAGAAGGAATGTGGCTTTATGAATTACCCTGGAAGATGCAACTTTTTGCTGCAGCCATCTCCACTGATGGAAAGGATCTTCTGTTCTGGTATCCTCAGAAATGCTTTATATTCATCAAAAGTCCGTCGTTTTGATAAGTAATTATCAAAAATCTAATCATCTGCTAGGTTTGTTGTCTGGAGAAAGACTTGAGCAACCTGATTTAAATTGTTTGAGTAGGAGGTTGGACTAGGTGAACTGGAGAAGTCCCTTCCAATTCCAATTATCCCATGTTTCTGTGCTTTCCTTGAACGTTTTTAACAGAATCAGCCACAGAGCTGCTTTCAGCACTCTTCACATAGAACCAAATATTTAAGTTTTTAAAGAAGTGCTCACTGCTAATGAGAAATCTTGACTGATGTCCTCCAAAGCAAACCAACTATTGCTACAAACACCACAGCTGCTCAAAGTCTCTGTGTAGTAGGCTCCTATTTACTAATACTGTAGCAGAAACATTCCTTTCATTTGGGTGCTGAAGAACCCACAGATGAGAGAATTTTATGAAAATCCTGAGGAAAGAAACTTCAGATGGAATTTTTATATTAGACAGCAGAGAGAAAACAAGAATGAATCCAGACCTGAAAAATATAACTTTTTGCCTTCAAAAAGATCCTTGTTTTTTATTGTAGTTACAGCACTCATAAAATTTCTCTCTGATGTGATTTCTCTGATATCACATAACTGGCTGACTTTCCCTGCATCAGGGCATTAATAGGATTTCCCTATATCAGCATTCTTCTTCCCCCAAACTGCCAGACCTTCCTCTGTATTGTCAAACCTATGTGCCCATTCATCTGCCACTTCAAAAGTTCCAATACACCCAGAACAATCACACAAGCAAGAAATGACCACATCATCTTGTTTTCCTGCAGCCCGTGGAGTCATCTACAAGCAGCAGCCTCCCCTGCTCATAATCTCAGGTTTAATATGATCAGGCAGTTAAAGCCCACAAAATTGTAGTTCTCTCCTTCACTGCTCAGCAAAAACTTCATTTAATCTGACTGACTCCTCCACAGTTCCAATGAACTGCTCTTCTCTCTCTTTAGCCAGGTTAGGAGCTGCCTTGCTTGCATCCTTATCCAAAACCTCCTTTGCTCTGGTCCCCGGCTCCATACCAAGGCCTTTGGGTATCTGCAAGAGTTCCAATCAACAGAACTGATGGAACATGCCTTACTGGTCATATTTGTTGAAGACAAACACACCTTACCTGGACCTGGGGTTAGAAGCAGAAAACCAGGAGAAACCCAACTCCTAGGATTTAGCAGATTAAAAAAAACCCAAAAAGATAAATTGTCTCTTCCTGAGACCAGCTAAAATTGTGTCAGTAAACTGCTTTCAGAAGGCCTAAGTTCACTGTCATGGTACATGCATCTTTGTTTACCATGTATATTAAAAGTTGAAACTATATTGGTCCATTTTCTACTGGAGACAATACTTTTGGGCTAATTATTATATAGTATAGGAAAACTGAACTTACTATGTCAATACATTTCTTTCCAACTTCCAGTAATCATCTGAAAAAATATCTGTACCCAAAATTTTGAGGCACATTATTTTCCCAACATTACATTTTCCGTTTTGTTCTCTCTCCAAGTTAGCACAAGCTATTTTTCTTAAGACAGAGACGGTGTCAGATCAACTTACAGGCCAAGAGCGGTCTGGTTTATTTAGTAGGACCTGCAGCCACACCAAACTTACTTTTCATGCACTGGCATTCTGTTAATGATACATTAGCACATTCAGTTTTTCATGTGTAAATTTATGGGACAAATTCAAAAGATATTTGGAAATGCTATTCAGCTTTCAGCCACGAAAATGTTTCTCAGCCTTTTCTAAGAGAGCAGTTTCTAAATGAGAAGCAAAAATTCTTTTTATGAAGCACTACAAAAGTGACATTAATTGCCTGTGGTTGTAGTTCAGGCCTAAACAGAAGAACTGTTTAAACCAAAGTGGCACTGTAAATTAAGTTTGTATCCCCACTCCAGAAACACTGTAAAGACAGTGGTTCAGACAACAATTTATTTTCTTTTATTCTATTAAAAGCAGCAGCAGCAGCAAATTAGAGAAGAGAGGTTGGAAAAAGACAGAAGATGACATGTTGAGATTATTAGAACGCTGTAGCAGCTAATTCTTCAGTAATCAACAGGCTGCTGTAATTGAATTTTTTTAGAGTCTGTTAAACTGGATCTTGTACTACTTGTATTTCTGTTAATATTTACTAAGCAATCTTTCACCTAAGTACATGAACTACATATTGTCTGGGTTTGCTCATTTTACTACTTGATTTTTAATTATTCTGTATTAGCTCCAGGTTTTGCTATGTTGTACTATCTACCATGGGCATGCTAAAACGGAAAACAGTTTTTAAGTTAACAAATCTCATGTTTGGAGAAACAAATACTAACATTAGGCCTAACATCATCTGTTAGTAAAATCCCATTGTGTCTTTTTTTCCCCCTTGAATACAGACTGTATGTCCAGTCCAACAAGACAAGATATTTGTATTATTTTATTAAAAAACTCTCACAAAACAAAATGAAACAAACCAAACAAAAAAACCCAAAAGCAAAACATCAACTGAAAAATGGTGACATTAACTCTGCTCACAACTCCAGCAGTCCAAGAGCAGTGACTGCCCTGTAGGAAAATGAACAGCTCTGTTCTTTACCAGAGTTCTGTAAGTACACTTTGTTCTGGATCAAACAATATATAATCAGAAAATGCAACTAGTTCAATTCCAAACTGGAATCTTAATATTTTTATTTGAAAAATCATTAATTAATATTGCTTGAAAGTGTCGAAGCTCACTTCAGCAGATCAAAATAGCAACCTTTCCAAAATCCAAAGACCACCCACCACCAACTTCAACATTGTCTCATGAAATGCTGCAAAGTAACTTGACATTCTGCTTTGATATATTTTAAAAATAATAAAACTACTATGATTGGATGATTAAAGAAAGAAAGATAAGACCTAGCCATCTGATAGATGTTGGGAAATTAGAAGAGTGGTCATTGAAGCAGTTAGAAGGAATTCCTGGAAATGACAGACGTTCCTCAGAAAATGACACAGGAAGCACGATGTGTGGGACTGGCTGCAAAGAGGCCAGTAACACACTGGTGAGAGAGGTCATGGGCCCAGTATTTGTTTCTTTCTTACCCATTTGCTGCCCTGACTTTGAAAAGAGCACTGGGGTATACTGGAAGTGTACAGAACTGTGAAAGCCAAATACACACTGCACAAATCTAGTCTGAAACACTGATGCACATAAAACCCAGAGGCTCATAATACAAAATGTATCAGAACCTTTAAGTAACTGAGTGATTTGAAAAGCATTGAATTCCTGCATTTCAGGGAAAGCAACATATGCAAAGGTGCTAGAGTCAAAAATGTACCACAGCACAGCCTCACTGGTTTCACTGTTTGCAATGTGCATACAAGGCACATCGCAGCTTCCCTCAGTGACTGAAACAACCTGACAGAAAGCTGGAAATTGGAGGTTCCACTTTGTGATCAGGGATTTTCCTGATGAATTTTTGGTTGCCTTAAGAATAGTGGAGCCTACATATGGTCCTCCAACTCCCAGAGCAGATGTCAGACTTCAGTCTCCTCAGAAAGAAAGGGCAGAGGCGGGAAAAGCCTGTACAAATGTCAGGAAGATCTCTCTCATCTGTGGGCACATCAAGAGCCGGATCATGGACTGCCACCCAAAGCTGTTGCTAGTGCCAGGCTGTAAGATTTCTTCCATGAAATTTCCATAGTACAATAGATACAATGCTCATTTAAAAACAAAAGGGAAAAAAAAAGATAAACTACTATAACTAAACATACAAGCAAACCCATTAATTTAAATGTTTCCACATGGAAATATGAAGAAAAAGACTCTCTTACAACTTCTAAGTGATCAGAAGTAAAATTGGAGATATTTCATGGTCTCCTAAAAATCCTAGTCTTGACAAAAAGTAAAACTCGCTGTCATTTTCTAGGCAGTAAATGTTTTACTGCTGGGAAAAGATTTTGATGTTTGTAATTTCTATGGAAGAGCACTATGAAGTAGTTAAAAATATTGCCACATCTGAGAAACAGACCAACGGGAAGTATAAGACACTTGTTCATCTGTATTTCTGTGACTTTTCTCACTTGGTATTATTTGCAACCATACTTTCATGTCTGGCAACAGTGCCAACTCTACTAAGGATCATATATTACTTTTATCATGCTGATTACATGTGTTCACCAGTTTTGCTGCCTATGTATGATTAGTGTGGTTTGCACATACTTAGTGACACAATCCAGAGCATGACATTTTCACACAAAATGTGTTTATTGGGAAAGAGCTCCTTAGAAGTTTGCATTCCTTTCAGCTTTGATCTACATGACATCAAGAATCCTACAGTTTGAATATATGTTTACCATTTACATTATTAAGATCTATCTCCTTCACACTATATGGCTACTGAACACTTTGGTAGTCACAAAAAATTTCCTTTTCTCTTAGGTGAACTTAGCAGTAGCTGAATAAAAGATAGCCTCTTAAAATGTTCTCATCTGGGAGCTTAAACTTCATAACACTCGACATTTAAATTCTGTTATTCATCAGCCCTTCACAGCAGAACTTGATTTGTCTAAATGGATTTGAAAGCCCACAAGTGAAGAAAATCAGAAAAACCTGGGTTTGAATATCAAAAGATTGTATGTGAAAAGTATTTTTACAGGCTGCACGTACCCATTTTATTGATCAATTAACTTCTACCAGAATGAGTTTTTCCGAGGCCATATATGAAAAGTGAACCCCCTCCCCTGACACTTACTGATAAATGTCTTTTCTGAGCACAGCTCTGCTAAGAGGGTTGTCAGCTTGAGGAGCCATAGAGACAGATCCCATCTTGAGAACCAAAGTGTCTTCTTTAACTGCTGGATTAGCTGTAGTTAGGAGAAGAGAAAAATATGTGTTTGATTAAAAGTCGAATGCACATAGCAGGGACACTGAAAAACTATTTCTTTAAATAAAATGTATGGAAGAATATTTGCCAATGATTCAGTTTTGCTCAGGAGCACCATAAAATTAAGAGCCCTGCTGTAATACATAGAAGACAAAACTATTGTAATTGCATTTCCCCAGTTTTATCACACCACCGAATCCTGGTCTGTGACTTCTCATTTTCTCTGATGCTTTTTATTATTTTATTTTCTTCCAAAGTGACTTTGGACATATTTCCACAGACTTCTTTGAAGTCTGTTTGTTTCTCTAACAATTATTTGCTGAAATATCAGCATGTAAACCACTCTGAATCACGCATCCATTTTATCAAGGGCCTAGACCCTTCAGATGTAAAACATTGCAGGTTATTGCAATATAACCATCCCAGTAGCATTTGTGATGGGCTGCAACACACATGAAAAGTTCAGGCACAAGGACTGAAACAAGAGAATCTGAAATCCCACACATATATGAAGAACAAGATGTAGTACTGGACAGTAAACTTCACATCAGTAACAAAATTATTCCAAGAAGAAAAACCTCTTCTTTCCCCTTCATAATTTTAAAATTTCATCCACATGTAAAGTTTCTTAGTTTTAAAAGCAGTGGTCATATTAGAGAGAAAACCAAAGTTCTGCCCAGAAATAAAACAGCACCACATTTCTTGCAGACACAGACAAAGCACTTGGACATCGTTGTGCTTAGAAGACTCCACAGTAAGTGGGGAGCTCAGGGAACACGCAACACAATTGAAGAGTCCATCCCGCACAGGGAGATGGTTCCCTGCAGCGCCTGTGCGGGACGCGACGAGGGCAGAGTGACACCACGCTGGCTCCACACCCAAGGCACTTGCAAGACTCTCATACATGTGTTTTAAAAACAAAATTACAGTAGCAGGACAGAGTTGAAATATTTTACTGAAAAGTGAAATGCTTGGTGTGGAAAGAACCAGCAAAATCTATAAGCTTAAAAACTGGCCATTCAGACCCATGAGTGTATCGGTGAAAAGACAGCATGTTTTGCAGCTAAATGTGCTTATATCCATATTTTTGAACAGATCTATGAAGTCACAGAATTCACAGAGATTTAAGGATCTTTTTCAACTACTGTAGGGAATACCACAGTAAATTTTAAAGAGCCTCATCTACTTACAAAATAAAGTCAAATTCTTTAGTTACCCAAATTATTTAGTTAGCAAAACAAAACTACTTAGAGATGGTTTGGGTGCCAGAACTAAGGTAGAAAAGTTAAACTGATGATAACCCCCCTTTTTTTTGGACTAAATCTGAACCTCTATATTCAACTTTTAGATTAAAAAAAGAATAAGACATTGTGCTAAGTATTAAAATATCACCACTGTACATGAATATGTTGGATTTTTTCTTTCCAATGCTCACATAAGAAAAAGGAGTGAAGGTATTAAATATACATCAGATTGTAACTGCAACTTAATGAGATGGCAAATGCCTTATTCTGAGAAGTGGTTCTTAATAAAATATATCTTAGGCTAAGCCTTTTAATTTGTCTCTGACACTTAGCAAAGCAAAATAAATACAGATTACTCATAATGGTCTCTACTGGGTAAATATTTTAGGAGTTTTTTCAAGGCTGGGCATGGACCTTTTGTGTACAGTTTCCTGTAGGTCAATAAATTAATTCTATTTTAAAGCAGAAACATTTACAGGCATTAGTATGTTCAGCTGGTTTTTAATGAGTGGTAATTTGAGTCATGACTTCATGTGATGAATTCACATCTCCGTTCACTAACCTGTGCTTTTCAAAATATGGAAATAATGTAGTGAACAATCATAGCCACTACAGATATTAACAAATTTGAGGGGAAAAACATCTATGCCACACAATGTAAGTGCAATCTAGGAAAGTCATACAGACTCAGCTGTAAGAATGTTCACAATCTCACTTGGTTTTACCCACTTTATTTCGGTCATCTTTCTGCTGAGCTAAAGACCTTATGCTCTTTTAATCCTTTTTTTTAAGGCTTCATCTCCAGCACTTGATTAACATTTGTGATGCTTTTCAGCACCCTCTTTGCTTCTATCAATGCCTAGTTTTATAACAGAAGCAAACTGGAGACGATATTCCACCATCTGCCATAGGCAGAAGTGCAGCTACCACACTGACTTCTTTGCACTAAGTCCTCTGTGACCCTCAAGCTTGTTTGCAGCCACTTTTGCAGGACAGTCTCTGCAGCCCTGAAGACACAGTCTGCATGAACTGTTTCCTTGAAAGGTAACTTTAGCTCTGGAAGATTCAGTGTATTTTCTACAAGCAGTGATGTAAGCACAGTGACCCAGATGCACGGCCTCGGGAAATTCTTTGCAACATTTGCTGATCCTAGCAGCAATGGTTTTATATTTACTTGCAGAGTATTAAATACCAATTTCACTTATTATTCCCAATTGACAAGTTTTTGTGGGTTTTTTCTTGGCCTTCTGGTTAGCCATTTTTAATTCATTTAACATTTCCACAGATATATCCTATGGAGATACATTTAAACTAAATACCATAAGACACAATGTCAAACTCCTTACAAATGTCTAAGCATATCAAATCTTTGCAAACATTTTATCAACTAAGAACTGAAACCACAAAGAAGAATGGAAATCAGATGTGTTAAACAAGACTGATTTTCCATAAAACCATATTTATTATCATGTAACAAAGATGTAATTCTTTATTAACTCAATGCTGTAATATTTTATCCTATAACCTCTTTGAGGTAGAGCAATGGAAGTACCTGTCTTCCTTTTTATTTGAGCATCACACTTTTCATTTTACTAGATATACCTTCAGCTGTCTAAAAGCTGCTTTTCAAGGTGTGTTAAAAATTAGGCTTAGAAGACTAAGATCCCTGGGCACAAGTTACTCAGCCTGACTGATATGAAACTTTAATAGCAAGCAAGGAGGATGTTACAGACCATATGTTATGACATACTTCAAAGTAGAAAGTCATGCTCATGTGACAAGAATATATCACTTCTACAAATGCAGGACATACGTTTTTTCAGCCTTTTCTTTTTCACTATCAACAAATTTATCATGTCCTTTCCAGTAATTCCTGATATTTTGCTCCTAGTGTGTACTGAAAGAGTTGCTATTGTCCTCAAACCAGCCAGATGTGGATTTTCCCTGTCACTATCACTTCTTATCAGTTTTTTTGCAATTTACCATTTTTATTTTTACTCTTCTGCTATGTAGCAATTCTTGTTTCTATTTGTTATATATTGCTTGTATATACTTAGTTATCTTCACTTCATTGCTAAGTAAGTGTGGGCTGTTGTCCAGAGCTTGAAACACCACCTGATGTACTAACAACCCAAATTTGGAGAAAGCAGCATTGCTTATTGTCTATGACAGAATGCTGCCCTCAAATCTACCACAAAAAGAAATGTTAATTTGGTGCTGCTGCAAAACCCATGAAACTTAGATATTATAAATTTGTGTGGGTGTAGTCATGCATGCATGTATGTCAATTCCTCAGAAAAAAAGCCATGATTTTGATTATTTCATAGTGTTTGTCTACCACAGTTCATTGTGCAAGTTTGGTTTTGGACTACATAAGTAAACAACAGTTTTGCCTTTTCTTTTTTTAACTCACATGTAAAGTCACAATTACATCTGGTTTGGGGGAACGACAGTTTTTACAGTATGCACAAGATATGAACAGCAGACAAATGACTAGAAAAGAAACTGAAGTAATTTTTCTACTCCTAGTGCAGTGCTTACAAATCCAAACACACAAGTCTGATTGGAGTGAAACTCTCTCCTAGTAAGCAAATGATGGATGAGACCTTATGGAGCCATCTCTCCACAATCCGTAACACTCTTCTGACCCAGCACACCAGAGATGTGCGTCAGATTCAACTCCTGCTCCTTATTACTGTTGCTAATTTCTACTGTTCTTAAAGACAGGAGAAGAGAGAAGCAATTTATTTCATGTTCATAAACAAGTGAGACTTTGGGAAAATCTAGTGTGAAAGAAGAAATGAAAAAACAATATTGATTTTCATAGTGATGCTATTTCAGAGTTTTCCAGTGGAAGAGGTTAGCTGGCTGTCTTCTTAATTTAGTAAAGAAAATCTTTAGCATTATGCTTTAAAAGCAAGCAGCTTCTCTTCCTACACTGGCTGCTTAACCATGGCAATTCTGTTCCTTGCATGCATTTTCATCCAAGTGAGAGCAACAAGGCAAAGTTTGTTATAGCTTCTTTTTAATGAAGTATACAGCTAGAGAGCTACAAAAACACACTTTAAAAAAAGATTTCCTTGACAGCATGCCCTAGAACTCCCTTCCAACTAGAACCATAATTCTTTCTTGCTAACACAGCCATTCTAATTTTATCTTCCTGTGTTTTCAGCATTCCCAGTTGGAAAATTGTAGAGGATGCTGGCAAAAAAATGATCTATGTAAATTCTCACTGTCTGCACTTCTTGCAATTAGGTTATGAGAAAAATCTAAAGACTATGCTCTTAGGATTATATTGTGTGCTGTCATGCATAATGGCAAAAACCCCCTCAACTTATAGAACTTATCTAAACATAGCATGATACCAGTAAAACACTATTTTTTTAATCTTTAGAAGATTTGTGAGAAGTGAACGCACTCCTACTAGCTGTTACATGGTCCAATTTTAACCTTAGCATCTCCTTTTTATCTATAAAGATTGTAATACAGATGGAAATACATTTTTACACATGAAGGGGAAACAATTTCTTACAGAACAAGTATTATCCATAGATCAAACAACTATTTACAAACAACTTACACTACCCAAACTCCTTAAATACCCAAAAACCTGCTGCATAACAGAGTTGGAATAGCTTCAACTAAAATGATAGAACTATATCATCTGTTGGGCATCGATCTCAAGGTACATTTTAATAACATTTTCCAGACTGAACTGGAATATTTAGTTGCTTCACTACTCCATGGTTTTCCAGGTGTCATTTCCAGAGGAGCTAAGGCTCTTTGCTGACACTGCCCTGCTGGAACAGGTGTCTGTCCATGCACACTGACCTAACAGCAGTGTACTGAGAGCAGGCACAGAATCACCACTGCACAACTAGGTCAACTCCTTTCCACAGTTCTTGACCACTTTTTATGTATGAATATATATATGGCCAGACTTCACGAACGAAGATTTGGGCAGGGCTCTCCCCACGTGGGTGTGCCCTTCCAGCCTGTGCAGTGGATTTTTTAGGTGAGGCACAGCGTGCACAGAACTGGCACCACCGTTTAAGCCCCAAGGTCCATCTGCCACGGCCGAGCGAGCTTGGACAGTGACAGTGAAGTCCTCGGGACTGTCACAGCACCCGGTACTGACTGGGGCTGACCCTGCTGAGCATCCGAGATGTGACGGGATGGGATGGCAGGGAGGCGTTGAACTGCCAGGGGACGGTCCCACTGAGACTCAAACTCAGGTCCTTGGGATTCAGAGTCCAGAGTGCTCTCCATTACACTATGGGACCACCCTTACAACTTTTTATAATATCACTGTAAATGCAAACTCCATAGGTGCCAGGAAAGCAAGGATCAAATAAGTACCTAAAAGATCTTTTGAGCAAATCTGCAGAGAAATAGCATGAATTTTAGATGTTTCCTAACTCTGACCCTTAAAACTGAAGCAATGGTCAGCAATTTCAGTACAAATGTTTGTCTACAATACTGAACAGCAAAAAATGTCTGACATAAAATGCTGTACCTTCTGCAGTGTGCCGACCTTCCTCATTTTTGGGGAAGAAGACTCGTATCACCCCAGTGTTGATGTAAATCAGAGGCAGGTTGCGGGAGGTCAGAGCGTGAGTCCTCATGGGTTGGCCTGGTGACTTCCGCTTCTCCTTCTGCCTCTTGGGCAACCTGGCTTGGAAAATGCTCACAATGGCATTAAGCAAAGGGAAACAGAGGACCACATCAAAGGCCTGGGCAGAGAGAAGGATCTCATGGAGAAAGTGAGGAGAACCATCAGTGTGCCCTTCTGACAGCTTATGGAATGTTCTTCGTTCATTCCTTGAGATCAGTTTGTGCCGGACATTTTTTGTCACAGCTTTGGTGTAAGTGAGAGAAAGAAATCCATGTTGCTGGTGTGAGCCATCTAAAAGTTTTGAAGTTGTCTGTTTCAAGGGAAAATAAATAAATGAGTAAGCTGCAAAAATGTACATGTAACATCCATCAATTACCATATTCTCTGCTTGTTAGGATGTTTAGGGTTCTACATTTTTTAATAGCTTTCCACAGCCAATCAGTAGTAAAAAAAACTAACACCAAAACTTTCATTTTTCTGAATGCACAATTGTCCACAGCATGTCAACACTTCTCTACCTTACATCAGCTAAAACTATGAATTTCTGAGTATCTTTTACTTTTCTACTTCTTTATGTTCCATGAAACTCAAATCCAATCAGCCAAAAAAATCCAATATTTTCCAGAATCTAAATGTTCCAAATCTTTCTGATACTTTTTACCACAGTTACATATTTTGATTTAGACATTGGTAGGTCTGACTGCCTTTGCATTGTTCCTTTTGTATGTGCAAACACCATAGGTGCTGAAATATCACTTTGCTGCTAAGACAGCTTCAATCTATCTAAACACAGGTATATAAACTAAGTAAGTATTGAACTGGTCTTGCCTCATCACCTCTGAGTATTCAAAGAAAATTGCTGTACCACATGCTAAAGCATATCACTTACAGATACTTTGCATGGTACTTAGGAACTGCACATTCCTGCACTTGAGACAAATTTTTCTGGCTAAAGATGAGAGCTGGATGCTCAGCTCCCAGAAGATGTCTAGTATAGTTTCCATATTATCTTTGAAAGTTTTTCAGTCATTGTGAGTGATGGGAAATATTTTAACAATATATAACAAACATTTTGATAGAATTCTTTAACATTGTTTAAATATTAACATTTATCATATGAGCACTAACAAAAGCCACTACATTTTGCAAGTAGTTGCTTCTTTTAGCATCTTAAATTTGATTAAATTTATTTCAAACATTGTTAACAGAAGAACAGCACCTCTTTCCTAAATAAATGGGATACATAGCTTAAATGCTGAAGAACTCAGAGCTTTTACAATCAAATGAATTAAAAAGAAATTGGTCAATTAATTTTCTGTAAGAATTAAAACAAGCAGAATAGGAGAAAGCATTCCCAATCAATATTCATGATGAAAATAAATCAGATCATACAGAACTTCCACTAACATAAAATGATTCTACACATCCACACATTTGTTAAGATAAAGAACCTAGTGTCATAATCTAAAAAGAGGCAAGGAAAAAAGGGGTTAAATATCTCACACTGAGATATTCTGAATCAGCAAGTTATGTTCCAAGCATTTAAAAGAAAGACTCAAATATGAAATTGGTAATTGTTGCCTTATTGTAATTAGAGAAGGAATTTTAAAAGGCAGCATAAAGGTATACTGCAGTAATAGCAAGCAGTTAAATAATCCCTAAGCCGATGTCAGAATTACATTTACAAAATGCAGCATTTAGTAGTGGCTCTTACATATTTGGCCTTCAAACATTACTGTAGGTGCTCACTGGTAATATAAAGGAATCCCACTGACTTCAGTGGTCTGTTGTTATGCACAAGGTTGTGAACCATCAACCCTCATTCCCACACCTACTAAAAATGACAACTATTACTAAAGGATAAGAGGGAAATAACACAAGTAGCGTAATCAGTATAAGCAAGACATACATTCAGTAGAAAAAAATTGAGATTACAAGAAACTGAAGCACTTCAAGATTTTTCTTTTTTTACTGGCATTTGTTAGTGGAAGTTCTGTAGTAAAAAATTTTAAAAAGATTCTTACAGAGGGAAAGAAGCCAGAGAAGTTACTGAAAGGATCCTGCTTGCTGATGGGTCGAACCAACAAGGTACGTCTGTTCAGCTTGTCAGTACAGGAAAGGAACACACCTCCACATTGCCCCAGAGACCAAGAATCTTCCCCCAGGCTTGAGGTAATCAACAAGGCATGGAAGATTGGAAGACAAAAAATAAAGATAAAAAAAGTTGCTATAAGCAAAAAAAAAATTTACATTTAGCTTGCATGTTTTGATGTAGCTGCAAGATAAACCTATGCCACACCTTTTCCTAAAAAGCTGAAATTCAATCAGATCAAGAAAAAAAAAAGTAATTTTGTAAAATTGTATGTCAAGGGACAACCTATAGCAAGAGGTCAAGACACATGAGACTACAAGTATAGTAAAATCCTGCATATAGAAAAGGGACTTACCCCTGGATTTTCAGCAGACAGCTTTAACAGAATAAGAAGGAGAATGATTACAAGAACAAAGAAACTGTGAACACAAAGCTGTCTTCACATGTTAAAAAATCAGTATTATTTAGAAAAAAATTAGCTTTTAAGTATTAAAATGTGCTTTGTACTACAGTTCTTGCAATCATTCTTTTTAACACATTGAAGAATAAAGCAAAATGTGTTGCTTAGAAAGTTATTCAGGGAAGCACCTTAGCTTACTAAAGAAATCTCACCAAAAGTTTTTTTCTGCATTGTAGAAAAATTCCTTCAAAATCTCCTGACTGCCAATCTCCCCCTGCCCTGAAAGACAAAGTTCACTTCATCTGTTCTCTGATTTTTGTTTAAGTCCACAGAGATTTACAAATAAAAGCAAGGTATACTGAAGAGAGTAGGAAATACAAACGAGAACAGTCACAATACTTTTAAGTGGAGTAAGTTTTGGGTTTATTTTTTTTTTCTCTCCCCACCATCCCCCATCACTCCAAAGCTTCTTAACAGCACCCACCTACTGGGACTTCATAACAGCATTAAATATCCTAAACTGGAAGGGACCCACGGGGATCACTGAAGTTCAACTCCTGGCCCTGCAGGAGTCACACCATGTGCCTGAGAGTATTATCCAAATGCTCCTTGAACTCTGCCAGGCTTGGAGATGTGACCACTTCCCTGGGGAGCTTGTTCCAGTGCCCAGCCACCATCTGGGTGAAGAATCTTTTTGTATTATCCAATCTAAACCTCCCCTGACACAACTTCAGGCCACTCCCTTGGGTTCTGTCACTGGTCACCACAGAGCAGAGATCAGTGCCTGCCCCTCCTCTTCCCCTCATGAGGAAACTATAACTGCAGTGAGGTCTCCCCTCAGTGTCCTCCTCTCCAGGCTGAGCAGACCAGGTGACTTCAGTGGCTCCTCACACGGCGTCCCCTCAAGGCACTTCACCACCCTCGTTGCCCTTCTTTGGACACTCTCTGAGAGCTTTATATCTTTCTTATATTGTGGTGCACAATATCCAATGTGAGCCCACCCCAGTGCAGAGCAGAGAGGGACAATCCCCTCCCTCGACCAGCTGCTGACGCTGTGCCTGATGCCCCCCAGGACACGCTCAGCACTCCTGCATCCTGACTTGATTTTAAAAGATTTAAAAAAAGGAAGTACAAATTTTGATTATCAAATGTTACACTATATACAAGCAATAACTGCATTTACAACTTACACAAAAAAACCCAGGAATTGAAATATTTTTAAGACAGCTGATCAGGAATAAAGTCTCAGAAATGCTGGTAACTTTGCTAAGTTGATTCTAAACCTCCTTCTTACTGTACCTAGGGAATAACAAGTGTCCAATAAGACATTGCAGACATTAGTTGCCAAGTCAAAATGATTTGTGCTCCTAAATATTTCAGTTATCTTCCACGCCAAAAAGTATGCTGAAGGTTTTTAACTGTTTTTCCTCTCAAGGAGTAACACAACTCTTCTATTTTCTCTGAACTTCCATCTCCCATACTGGAGTTTGTTGATCTGTAACGGCAAACACTAACCTAGTTGAACCAAGACTACTCTCTGACTTTGTCCAGACTGGTTTGTTCCTGGCCAGCATGAGTCAGAAGGCAGCAGATGCAATCTCTTCTGATTTGCAATGATTTCTATGTATTTCTTTGGAATCAGATCTAATTCTGAGAAGTCATAATTCTGATTATTCTTACTTAAAAGGTTAAAATATTTTCACTGAAATTGAACATGTACTTTAAATTTAAGTTAAGATTTAAGAAAAAAAACAAAACAAAACACTGCATGCCTCCTCCTTTCAGCCTGAAATGAAAGCATAACAACTCATAGGAATTACCTGTTTCTGTAATGGTCAATATTGAAGCTTTCTATTTTACATTTGATTTTTGTATAGACATCCTGCATATCCACTGAGGCACTGAGGTCTTCTAATTCACTGACAACACAAACTTCTGCAACAGTCAAAGAAAAATAAAATTAATCTGAAACTTGCAGGATTTTAAGCAAGAAATATATCCGAGACACTACATTTTGTAAATAGGATGATGCTACTCCTACACAGTCTTCTCATAAAGCCCTTTTTGATTCAAGGGTCACACAGATAGGAACCAGAAAAAACCCAGAATCCGAAAATTTTTATACAAATGATAATCACTGGTCACCTTACTTTTTCACATTTCTATGAGCAACAGCGTTAATTGCTAATCAGCACTGTTTCCTAGCAAAAAAAAAAAAAGAAAATTACTGTTGGACAATAATCCAACCATAATCTCAAATCAAAAAACTAAGATGTGTACCAACCATACTCCTCTTTTCAGCATAGAAGTTGAAACTTCTTCACTGAACTCCATATTAAACTTGCTATGACTTTAAGGATTATATGATGATGATGATGTTAAATATAAATTGGAAATTATCAATACAAAACTACACAAATATACATGGAAATACACAGAATATATTATGAAATCGTATCAAAATGAAGCATTATTGCTCCTAAGGCAATAAACTCAGCACTCTATTGTGTAAATTAACCAATTTATTTCCATTTTAACAAAACCATTTTTCCACACGGAGTGGGGAGTTTATGCCAATGAACAACACTGCAGTTGTTGCAAAGAGCATTACATGCAGTAACCTAAGCACAGCTTGTTGTTGTAGTTTAAAATACAGATCCAACCCATTTTTTCTGTTTTACAGTGTTCAGTAACATCAATAGCTAAAACTGTAAAATAATGTACGGAATTTAAAACAGCATACTAGGGGGCAAAGTGCTGAATACCTGTGCCATTATTTCTGGGATCGGGAGCAAACAATTTTATAGTAATTTTTGGCAACATCCACTGCATCCACAGGCTCACACGTCCACTTGAGACTCCAATATTACTTGTTGTTTGTTCCAGTGTAATGGAGTCTGAGAATGGAGAATCATCACCACCCTGAAGAGAATCACCCTATGAAACAGAAGCAAGAGCTGAGGACAAAAATACTGCTTTTTCGCTTTCCACTTCTGTCTTCTACCAAGACTGATGCAGATGCCCACACTACATAGGTACAGACTCACCAATAGTGTATTTCAATCAAGACATTTTTAACATCAGGAAATAATAAATAAAGTATTTCTCTCTTTTCTTTGGTAGAGATAATAGACTTTGGCAAAATCTCTGTGGTAAAACTGCAAGATTCCATGACAGTTCCACTTGGCAAGGCAAGCTTTGCCCATTAATCACCAATGTAAAAACACAGGCTGATAGAAATATTTGGAAATGCAATAGGAAGAGGGATATGAAGGCTTGTGCATATCTGAAAGGCAAAAGAAGAAAGTTACTGGAGGCACCATGTTAAGAGCCACCCAGTAGGGCCATAACACCTGTGCTACATACACACAGGTTTGGGTTATTTTTTCCCTTTCTATGTACTGTCCTGTAATAGTTTGGGGAAAGAATTTCAGAAAAAAAGGTTTTGTAATAATTGGAAGTATTTTAGTTGCTGCTTTCTAAATATTTCTGTGTTTTTTAAAAAACACGATTGTCACTTGTAATATTCTGAAATACATGAAATGTTGACAAATGAGCTTGACTTCTGTGGCATCAATTAACTCTGTTCATTCCCTAAAACACTAAGGGCTCAACAAAGAATACACAAAGGTTAATGTTTTTAAGGAAAATAACATGACAAATGAAAGATAAACTGAAAATCCTGTTATGTGGGCTTATTAGAGCATGTTCTGGTAACATTTACCAGCCTTAGCACTTTATCCTGCTCCTTTGCTGGATCTTGCTGTTTCCAAAGAGGGAAGGAAAACTGAAAATATATCATTGCTCATCAGCTCCCAGTGTTTCCAACCTATTAAACTGAATGCAATGGACACATAATGGCAACCAGAAGCCACTAAATATCCAGCAGCATCTTCACTTGCAACTACAACAGGTGTTGCAAGTTTTCCTCATTCAAGCACAAAAGAAAGGAGCAAGGTATAGTCACTTTGATGCATTAAGATCAAGTTGTTCCTAAGATTTACAGACCAATAAACATCCAAAGTCTTCACTTTCATTGAAGGTTTGGGGGAATGAGACATTGTAAATTATGATGAACAACATGTTTGAGATTTATCTGACTACTTGCCAAGATAGTTTCTATGGCAGACACTGGAAATCAGATCTACACAGTGAGCAGTGAAATTGGACTGAAACAATTTGAACCTGTCAGGCAAGAAATGAGAATGCACTCACACTTCAGCTTCAGATGTCCAAGGAAAACTTATTTTCAGTAGCAAAATTTAAAATGTGACAGTACTTGCCTCATTCTGCAGTCCAAGACTGGAGAATGTGAGTATGGAAATTCTGTTAGCAATTGATTTTCTGGATGGGTAGAACTGACCTCAAACCAAATGACATAACTCATATGGAAACACTTATGTTGACAAATCACATTTTCAATCAACTTCGGCCTACAATTTAATTACAGGTTTTCTAAACTCTTGAGGACAGACAAACAGCAAAGGTACTTGATCTGTGTGCAGTCATCTTTACTCTTGACAAACTCTGTGATGCTTACCATAAGTGCTAAGAAACCATCTACATTGTCAGCAGCTGACATAAAGAACATGCCATTCCAGGTACTCATTCACATGAGGAAGGGAGAGCTTGTGCAAGGAACTTACATATGTTCCTGGAAAATGATACCTACACACAAGACTATAATACCTGGACCAGTTCAACAGATGTAATATGAAGTGCTGAAATTAAAATTAAGATCCAATTCACCTTCAGTTATCTATGGTGACAGTGGATTTGCATTAATGAAACTGCATGAAAGGAAACAGGTATATCTATTTTTGTATTTCTTATATAAGGCATTATTGCTTAACAGCTCTGAACAGATTACTTGTATAGCCATAGGTGACCATCTTTTGAAAAACTGTTAGGACTACAGAGGTACAAAAAAAGCATTTAGTCCCCATCATGTTTCATTGAGCTAACTAACTTACACAATCCCACCAGAAACCTCTCTAAACATCATGGACTTAGCATGACTTTCTTACCTTTATTACTTGTTTACTCTTTCTTCTTCTGTTTTACTCTTATATTGTCTGAAAGTTTAGATTATTAAATGTAGCAGGGCCTGTTGCATGTTGTGTATCTAATAATATTTAGTGCCTACCACAGCAGGATCTAATTGGAGAAACTTCAGATAGTTCATTTCACTAAGATGCCTCCAGCTCCAAAGTATGAGTGCCACATTGGACATAGGGCATGATAAAAACATAAAGGTGATAGAACCTGCTAAATAATATGTTTAGGAGTTAACTCCTTTCTGCCAAACTGTGACTTGTATTTCCTATTTCCTACTCCAGCAAAATCCCTCCTGCCTCTTGCCAGACATTTCTGTCCAGAGACTCCTACCTCTGAACACTGTTTGCTAACCATGTCCTTGCAAGACATTTGTCTTCACAAAGACCTCTCCTCTCTACAGTGCCACTTGATTATGCTGCAAGGCAGCACTGACAGTGACATGAGATCTATTCAATGCTGCAAGCAAAACTCAGTTTTCTTTCTTCAAGGATGCCGCCACCTGTCCTGAGGATGAAGAAGTATTGGAGAGCATCAGGCCTGGAAGCTCCCCAGCATCTAAAAGGATGCAGGGAGAGCAGTCACTTCTCCAATGTTAACCAACTCCAGTCCTTATTGCTTCTCCTGAAATGGCAGGCTCCATTCATAAGACAGAGACATAAGCCAGGAGACAACCACCACCCCTTTTTGCTGTCCTCTGACTATCTCTTTCAACCCTCTTCAAAGATCACCCTGCCTCTCTGCCAAGTATGTACTCTGCCTATTTGTATAGCCATAAAAGGTATGAGCAAAAAGTATCCTTCCAGAGCCAGGAAAACAAAACAATACTTTGAGAATCCCATCTCCCGTTTTAATGAATCTGTTTTCAAAGTCCTCATTCTGACAACAGAGATGCTCCAACCTATTCCGTGACTTGCAATTTCATATCATCAGAATGGCATCATTTCTGAGCCTTTCAATTTCTGCCAATAAATTCCCTTCTTTTTGTTTCTTTTGTATCACTGATCCTCCAAGGGGTTTTTTGACACTCTGCCTTTCAATAATTTCACACACCTTCATAATTTGCCTTTGAATGATTGCCCTAAAAGATGATGTTTCTGTGTTGGAGCTTCACTGTGTGGGATGACAGTTCTCATCAAACCTCACATGCTCCACAGACAGTGAAGTCAACAGTACTTTGGAATGGGAGGGATCCCTTCAGCAGGGCAGCTCTGAAGGGAGGAGCCAGCCAAGCAGAGTTTTCCTTCATTGACATCTTCAGATGGATTTCACAAGGTATCAAGAAATAAAAGCCAATTAAAGGTTAAGAAAAGAGAAAAACAGTACTTATTTAAGCCTGAGAATATGTTTATATACAGTTCAAGACAAAGTTCAAACCAGTGCTGATGTTCTGTGGATCCATTTGTGGCTCTCTAGTCTTTGCATTCTATAAAAAACATTTTTGTCTTTTTTTTTTTAAGTCCAAAAATTTTTTCAAGGGCTTTTTTTTTCCCTTTGTACTATAAACACACTTAATTTTGCCAAACCATAACTTACAAACTGGGGTGGAATGGGTGGGAATGAGAGACAGTTCCTTATTGTCTGCCACACACACCCTCACTCTCCCACCGAACACGTTCCAAAATGGATTTTGTACGAAAACCAACTTTGTTCTAAAATTTTGGCAGGTCTTTACATATCTGATAGTTAAAAAAGAAGAAAACAATAGTTGATTGAACTTAAAGTGGTACACTTAACAACAAATATGTACTGCCACTATTGCAAGTTTTGAATTTTATAACTGGGTTCTTTTATTTCCATAATTTAATGTGTTCAGCTGTTTCATGCATTTTGTTGGTTTTTTCTTTTTCCACAGAGAGCTGTTTTTATTTAGTGGTTTGAGTATATAGATAACTTTGTTCTGTAGAAAACTGAGGCTGTAATTTTCCCACACTTCTTTAGGATTATTTTTCTGAAGCTAGTAAATTATGTACTATGCTTGTCAGAGAATCAGTCAGTTGATAATTCTGGCACAAGGTTACTTAAAACAGTATTTGTGAGATTCTTGAAGAACTGCATTTATACAGCATAAACCCAGACATACATTAAAAACAAATTAACTCTGGAATGTGGAACCAGATTTAAAAACAGCAAATCCTGACATTTTTGGGCACATGGTCCGTAGCAGCTTCTACACTATTTTATCTATGAATTTCACAAAAAGCCAGAGTTACAGGTACCAATCCAGATGTATCATTAGAAACTGGACCTGCAATTGCCACGGCTTTGGAACTCATCTACCACATTGCCCACAGGTGCTAACCAGGGGCTCAGCTCACTTGGGCTCAGCCTTGCCCTGCAGTTCCGTCCTCGGGCCAGCACGTTCCTCCCAGTGCTTCAGGCCACTCATGTGCCCTCCCCCCGGACCAGCCAGTGCATCAGCACAGTCAGAGCTGCAGGAAGCTGCGATGTCAGCAGGAACTCTTGATGGCAGCCATGGCAGCTGCAGAGCTTATTAAGGGACATTGCCAGGTGCTCCACATGCTGTCCCTGTCAGAGGTGACAGTGTCACCCATGCCCCACTTCAACACTTTAACATGAATACACTACCTACATTTTCCCTGACATTAAAACCTGTGTAAACAGTTCAATTGGCCCATTCTCTTTCTCAGAGGCGGCAGATGCTCCTCTGAAGATGGACATCACATGTTATATGGCTATCCTTTGGGAGGCAAAAAAAGGGAAGAGATTGGATATCTTCTCAGCCTTCTGTTATGGTACTGTAACCACAACCATTGAGCAAAGCCACAGGGCCTGAAAAACTGACAGACTGCAGTGGCTGACATCCTTTTCTTACTTTTTCCCCCCAAAAGCCCAAATTCTTAGAGTTTTAGCCATGAAAAACTAAGAAACTGAAGTGAGAAGAAAGACTGTGCTCTTTTTTCTCACGGAGTTTCAATTTTCATTTTGGATTTTCAGCACCCAGCGTGGTATTGTTAAATATGTTTATGCATTAATTTTCTGCTCTGTTTCCAGATCTACTGAAAAATCAAGCCAGAGTCAGAAACCCTGAACTATTTTCCCACAACTTCTCATGCCAAGTCCTAAAATATACAATTTAATTCTTTTACCAATTGTTGCAAATTGACCAATATACTGGGTTTATTTTCTTAAGAGGATTTATCTTTGTTCATCAGGAAGACCCAAACACATGAGGCCTTCATCCTTGGCCTGCCTAAAGCTCAGGGATGATCACAGTTTGGCCACACTAATGCTATGCCTTATCAAAATAACTTCTGCGTTCTTGCTCAATCACTGAGTTTCCCCAAGGACTAAACACTTCTACCACTGTTTGTGCTTAAGTAAACAGTAACAAGTGGGCTGTTGTAGTCTGCACTACCTTTGCTTTTGGGGTTCCAAAGCAGGGATGGTAAGAATGATTAACTGTTTCCAGCCCTGCAGTGTTTAAGCTGCTCACTCCCATTTGCCTGTTCCACCACCAGCCAGACAAAGTCAGTAAGCTGGATGGCTTTATCCACATCGGACTGTGGTGCTCACCATCAAGTTGTCAGCAAGGAAAGATTTAGGCACAGTTTAAAATATAAATCATTCACAGATCACATAAACAAATGACTTTTTTTCTTGCTATTTAATATAAACAGTTGTGCGAGTTTGCTTTCTTCCAATTCATTTATAGCAAGTCTGTTGCAGTTGAAAGAAGCTTTAAAAATAATCATGTGTCTCCAACAGAACAAAACACATTAACTACAAAATCTCTAAACTTAAAAAGGCCCCACACCTATCACAGCAAAGTATTTTTGTTTGACAGACTTCAAGTTTTCAAGGCTCAAAAATATAGAAATATATAAACAAAATAAAGACTCTGATAAAAAACCAAACTTCTGGAAAATTTCCCTAAGTCAAATCTGCAGAAAAATATATTATTACTTAATTACTCTACATAAGACTTTGCTGCTCATCAGCAATAATGACAATAAAATATATAGCTACAAGGTAAAATTGTTGCTGATGCATTCAGTTTATATATATTAACCCTTCTATTTCTTTCATTTAAAACATTACTGTTACGACAGTCTGAAAACATGTTACAATTTACAAACACAGGATGGTATTTTCCAAATCAAGCCACATGGACCTAGATTTGCTCCCACTGATTTCTTTGTGATTAATATTAAGCCATTATTAAGTACCTCTAAATTTTTCAAGACCAAAATACGCATCAATAAGTAATCAATACTACCAGTTTAGAAAATGTAAAGATGTGAAGCACACAGGATCTAAAGAGATTAAAAGTAAAGCATTTTTCTATTTGTCCAAGTATTGTCCAGTTGTTCTCAGACCTGCCAGAACTGAGACAGTAATGGAGCAAGGTTTTGTTGGCTTTAGGTCTCCTGGACAGGGAGCCCCTGAACTCCAACTGCCTCATCTGCTTTTACTGCTCTCTTGATTGAATTCAGAGTCTGTGGGAAGGGAAAGGTGTGGTCCTGTTCCAACCAGCAGCAAAACCACAGACAGGGATAAATCAGACCCAGCAAAATGATGGAATGCTCCTCCAATGTTCTCAACTGCCTCCACCCATTCAGTGTAAACATGACTTTTCCAGTCATCCTCAACTTCCATGCAGTATCACATCTCAGCTGGTTAACTTTCCCGACATCCCAGTCCCGAAAACCACAATTTCTGTGAGGTCTTAAAGGTAACTCCTGTTTCCAAATGTCACCAATCCCTTCCCATTGCTTGGCTTTTCTATACCAGTCTCTGAAGAGTACTTGAATACCATGACACATGAAGCTGACAAGCTTTAGGTTACTCTGCCATGTCCTACTTCACTTACACACTTTTTGAAATTAAAATTACTCCTTCAGATGGTACCTGGGAAAATACTCAGCCCTCAATTATACTTTGGTGTAAGATAATTCAATCTGGGTTTTAAAATACTTGTTTGGATTTCACCAGTTAGGCTCTTGTGAGCAAACAGGTTCTCCAGATAAAATGCCCTATCTCTAAGATAGAAGTTATACACAACAACCCACCCTTGGACAGACTGTGGAACACCACATCTTCACCCAGAAGAAAAGCTTGGCCTCCACGAAAATTGCATGACGTAACAGACTGACATCTGCAGCCCATTAGGCAACTTGACAGGTATAACTAGAGGCTGTACCTCACAGGAGACAAAACAATCTAAAAAATCTGTCTACATTTCTTGTCTACAAGGCCTGTCAACTTATTTTGCCTGCTTTTGGGGCAGAGCTCTATAGGTCTCTGTACAAATGCATTTGTAACAGGGTTCTGTGCATATTTGAACACGCTAAGGAAGTTTGTTTTCTTCATATAATGCCTATAATACATGAACTATAACTGAGGCACTCAGCAGACTGAAGCAGTACCTGAAGAACGCAGAAGTAATCCAATTCTCCCACCTACTGCTAGGTATGGTGATAGTAATTAAGTTAGTAAAAGGAATAGGGAAACTAAGTGATTAACCCTCTCAGCTTTCACCGATAAAAAGGAATGAGGGAGAATACTTCTTAGCATGTATTTTTAAATTCTCAACAATCCTGACCTCAAAGAACAGGACAGGAACCATGTCATTACAGTGAAAACATAGCTGGTGCTTCCATACTAGGAAATATGTTGAGTAAGTTCAGAGACAGACACCAACCATAGAAGAAATTGTGTGATGGAGATACTGCCAACCATTATGTTACAAATTATTTACTTTATATTGTCTAAAATAGTTTATTAGAAATGTGAGAAGAAAATAAGGTTTCTTTTATTATTTCTCACTGGTTGGCGAGGTGTGATCCTCCCACTTCTTTCCCTTTCCTACCCCAACAGTACTACACAATTCACAGACATCAGCACTGTGCAGTCTCAAGAACAATGTTCTTGGCTACCTTACACACAATGATCAACAAAAGTTCATTTTATAGCTTCAAAACACTTTGAAATTTATTTGTACTGATGGCCACCAAAGGATTAAAAAGGGGGAAAAAAATCAGGTAAAGCAATGACTACATTGACTTAAAATGCTGGTAGAGTGTTTAAGATAATTTTCCCTGTGGCTTAATAAAAATCTGTTTGGAAAATGTTACTTTGGTTACATCATTTAGAATGTGTTAACTTGGTCATCCTATTAGGTGATTCAACTCACTCCAGCTGGTAGCTTGACATAAAATTAGTCCTAGAGTGAAGGGATAATTGGCTTTTTGAGGTTTGTTTTGTTTTAAATCTCAGTCTTTAAATACAAGAAACCAGTAGGTCAAGACAAGCTTTGATCTTATTTCCCATAACAATCAAACCATTTAGAAGAATCCTCTAAATGATCCACCTTACAGTACGATAACTTTCTTCAAAAAATCACAAAACTGATATCAAAGGTGGTCTTGCAGAATAAATAACGCCTCATAAATTTGTAGAAATGATAATACTTGAAAAGTCAAATACAGCTTTGTTGTAGCTACGAGTCTTATAGGAATTTAACCTCCAGCTTGACTTCCCACGACAAAGATTTTATCCAAGTCTTTCCAAGTTTTTCAATGACAGTGATTCAAAATGTTCACCCTTCTTTTACTGTTAATTAAATCTGTTGTACACCCTACATTTTGACTTTAATCACCTCAATATACCTAATATTCCCATTCAGGTAATTGGAAATGGAACAAAATTTTCCTCAGCTATTGAGCCAAATATATTACCATCCTAACTGAACAATTCTGTGAATCTTTTCCTGACAATTTAAAAAGTAGTCCTCTAATTCTTGAGTTCAATTTCTGACAAAACTTCTAACAGCCTGAAGTATCTGGCCATGTATACTTTATCCCACTTCCCTGTCTCCACTAAACAAATGACACCTGCCTCAGTATGCTGTACACTTACATATCCCTTTCAAAACAACACTTACTATTCTCATAATTCTGGACTTGAAAAACACCTTATGCTTCTTGACCTGAACACACTAACCATAACTTTCTGACACAAGCTAATATGCACTCACTTCAAAGAGAAACAATACAGACAAATAACAAATACAGGAGTGATTTTTTTTTTCCCTTTTCTCTCCTCCCTCTTATTCCACTAAAATAAGTAGTAAAGTATTCTCCTTTAGTTTACTGGGGCAAAGTTACTTCCCATCTGGACTCTGCTGCTCTTTCTGATTCTTACTTGACTGCGTATCACCACACTTTGTTGGTCAGAACTGACATGACCCATTTTTTTACGCCATGCAGATACCTCTGTAGTGGTGCCAACGTCAGCAGAGGGGCTGTATGTGCTGGTATCTGGGGGAGCAGTACCCACACTGCTTTTAACTGGGGAGCTCGGAGGAGCAGGCCCTGCCATGGGCTCAGGATAGACAGAAGACTGATACAGAACTCCTTTCCTCTGAATTTTATTCCAAACTTTGCTTGTGATCTCAGTCAGTTCATACAGAAGCTGCACCTAAAGAAAAAAATAAAACTTAATTTTAACATGAAGCTTTTCTTAATGAGGAGTAGGAAACATCATCAAAGTTCTCCACTGTGACTTGGAATATAGCAGAATTAAACTTCTCACCATTTATAATGTTCTGATAAGCAACTACACTGCAAATAAAATAATTAACATCAGTTACAGTATGATGATTTTTGATCATCTGTGCTGTGTGTAAACTTATGGTACATAATTCAAAAACATTTTACTAATAAAATGTTACTAATATATATTTTAACAATTAAACAAATGTAATTTATCATTTATTCCATACTGCCGCCAAGAAAAGGCAAACATGTAAACTTTATAAAACATTAAAAATGCAAAAATTACTGATTCAAATTCTTTTAAAATAATGATCCCATGCAGCATGTGAAGCTGCTCTGGTTTGGAAGAATATCCACTATCAGTAACCTCCTGGCATATGTCATTCCAATATTCAGAAACACACTGTTTAACTTGCACACTGTTTGACTCAGTTCTAAGATATTTACATAAGTTTTTGCAAATACGCATAAATCATGGAATTTGTATGACAATGTACTGCAATATAGTGTATAAAACAAGCACAGAGAAAACTGCAAACAATATAGAAGCAGCTTCACAGCTGGATACCATACCCAACTTGCCACTATAAAAAATTGAAATTCTTATATTTATAAGAACTTCAAGCCTCAGGACACTTCTACTGCATGAAGCTGGCTTCTTATGTGGGCAGAACAGATGCAGGAAAACACTGTTGTCAATCTACATTTGATATAAAACAGCACTTGATTCTGTGCGTGAGAATCTGTGATGAATCTCAAATACAGGCTGCAGTCCTTTCTTAAGAGGTGAAGTGCTGGAATTTTATAAAAACCTCCTTAATTTGTCTTGGATTTTCTTTTGAAGTTTCAAGGCTTACACAGAGCAGGTCATATAATCTTGTGCCAGAATTTTTCCTTCAAGGAGGTAAACTTCCTAGTACATTTTTTGTCTTCATACGCAGAGCAATTTACAGATAGATAACAATTCTGGCTGCAATGAAAAGCTCTTTCAGTTATGCTTTAAAATATTTCGTGTCTGCAGCACTCCAATATGCTCTGGTAACCTTTAAATTACCAAATTCAACTCTCTAAGTTTTCCCATGTCTTTCCACGAAGATCATCTAATAACATCCCCACAACTGAGTAGTATAACATTAACTGGTGTAGATGCTTTGCTGGCAAAAAAGTCTCTAGAAATTTAATAGGATGCAGGCAGACATCCAAATCATACATGCTTGCCACTTCCTCCAGTCCCAATTTTTTTTCAAGAAACCAAAGGCTAATTTAAGCTATATTTGTTTTAAGGCAGCAGGGCCTTCAGAAAATCACTGAAGTTAATAATTACTTCTATTGTCAGGGAGATTTTCTAAAATTGCCTGGGCTACAATCTTTGCAGCCACTCTGAAACAGTGGCTAGTTCAGATAGCAGTAGCCATGTCTTTACACATCACCAGCAACGTGGCAGTGAAGCAGTATCATCAAAATACTCTATCTTGCTCTGAAAATAGAATGTTCACCAAACAAGACAACACATTTTGATTAGAGGGAGATGACTTTCAAGGAGAGATGTCTGAAAGTAAAAACACAAAAAAGCCTCACACCAAAACCTCATTAAAAAAAAAAACCAAACACGGCAGATGTCTACATGTAAATAAAATTTCAAAAATTCTGATAAAGAGTTAAAGTTATGGCTGATTATTTTCAATACACAATACCATTTGTTGTTACTCATTAAAATGGAAGGATTTCTACTCATGTTGCACTTTTTCAAACGAGTAGTCTCAATAGTTTGAAAATCCATTCCTGATTATATTAGAAGGGCTAATGTAAGGCCTCTCTCCTTTATAAGTAGTTTTGAGCACAACAGTTAATATATATTAATTATTTTTATAACACGCTATTCAAGAGCACAAAACTGATAGGACAAAAAAAAGAGTAACTGTGCCAGTATTTATTAAAAAATGCTTCCCCCAGTCACTGCTTCCACTCCTCTTCTACAAAACCACACATAACTAAGACCCCACTGACTACTTGGCAAAATCTGTAAAGCTCAATATGTTACAGTATTTTATACTTTAAAAATAACACATTACTACAAAACTGAAAACTAGAACCAAGACAATATCCTGGCAATTTTGCACACTGGAAGTATCTACTGACTTTATGACCATGAGAACATGGTTTCACATTAAATCATAATAGTCATATAAATAAAATACTTCACCTTTGCTACCTTTTAATAAATTCACCAAATATCACCTACTTTTAAGGCTGTCATCTATAGACAAAATACAGCCTGTCATTTAAGGAATCAAATTTCATAGTTACTTTACTGTGAATTTATAACTATCAAATGCTGTTTATGTAACTGTATTTTTCATCTTCTGTTCTTCAACATCTGGTTAAAGAAGACTGATGGCTTTTTTTCCCTCCTTTTGCATAAGTAAAGCAGAAAGGACATGTAAGGCACATGTAAAGTTTAAAAGACAGTAAACTCAAAATAATTTGTCTGCATCCTTTCAGTCATTAGAATACTTCAGTAAATTAATAACATTACAGTATGCAAGGACATCCTTTAAGACAATAACTTTTGGTCTGATATTACACTGCACAACTTTATTTTAACATTTCACTATGCTCATGATATAACTTATATGGAGCTTACAGTTTAAATTTTTAGTGCAACTATTTTCTTACAGTTTGCTAAACAAATTACTTGATTACACTTTAACAGGAATGCCTGAAAAATACTGTTTAGTTCAATTTTCTTTTTAATTCACAACTCAGATTTAGATAAGGCTTGTGCTTCATAACAATGCCATTCCAGTTTCAATATCATTAATTCAAAATCTACTCTATTTGAACTACAGCAAACTTGGTCCGGGTCCGTAAAATACAGGGTACACTTTCAGAAAAACCTAGGAATGCCTTTGCCTCTTAATAAACATAAATGAGGTGGTAACTTTTGTTTACACACATATTCATTTAGGTGGGTTTTTTCCCTTTGCTATTGGATACCATTATTTGCCTAAAAAACTCTTTATGTTTGAAGAAATGTCAGTTCTGTGAAAACGCAGTAAAAAATTTACATTCAACCACTTCAATATATGAATGCACAGTGACAGCAGATCAGCACCAGAGCATCTAATGGTACATCTGCAATTCATTTCACTCCATCAGCCAAAAGATGCATTTATACTACAGCTATTACATTTGGAGAAGAGTTTAAATTACAAAACTTGAGAGAGCTTCAAAGCAGTTCTTAATCTAAGCACCTTGATCTTGATGGCCCAGTTAAAAAAAAATTTAGATAGAGACCCTCTTCATGAAAATGCAGAACAATTGTATTTAAATCACATTATTTTTAATTTCCTTTCATAAATCAATTAAATGTACCAACCTGGGGGTTGGAGCATTTTATTTCAAGGGACTCAAGGTCGACATGGAGGCAGACAACAAATGAGTGTCTGGATTCTGGCCCCGACGGAAGGAGTTTCTGTGAAGTCACAGCTAAGGTGGAAGTACAGCCCATGGGTTCCACTAAATTAAGTGTCATCTGTTGTCCAAGAAGAGTATATATACTGAAATGGTGCAGACTGATTGTCCACGGAAAAGCATCACCTAATTATTAAAAAGAAGGGAAAACAGTTAAATAATTGCTTAATTAAAAATAGGCTATTCATATCACACAACTCAGTAAAGGCCTTATTCTAAACCACCTCAGAAATCAGCAAATGCAATCAACAACGATTAAATTGATCCCAACTCTTACAAATATAATTCAACCATCAATTCCATGCTATAGCTAAAAATCTAAACAAAACAATAATTCTTTTACAACTTTTTAAAAATTGAAATCCATTGGGAATTTTAATCCTGAGCTGTGAACAAATGTACAACACAATATTTAAAGTCTTTTTGCTTCAGCATATGGATGTAGTTCAGAGGCAGTTCCTTTTATTCCATACTCATACATATTCATACTTTTTAACACCAAAAAAGTGAATTCTATCCTCCAAAAATCTGCAGCTTGCATCTCAACACAGCAGTGACACAGAGTGAAGCCTCTCCCAATGCACTGCTCAGGTGAGACTGTCACAGTGCAGCTCTTCCCACTGCCTGTACTTCCTAGGAACAGAATGAGGATGGATTTCCTCAAAATAAACTGCTAGAGACATACACTCAGCACTTCATTTCTTATATTTAGGAGGAAGCCTATCCAAAGTGCCTGGCATCCTACCATGAATCATTAGCAAGAACAATCAGTGAGGGAATTGGTATACAGCTGAACAGAAAAATGCCGGCAGCTTCCATACAATCAGGTTCCTTTAGACTGTCAATACATTGAAAAGAAAAGTTTCCAAAGCAGGACCACAGACAGAATTATTTGAGTAGTTCTTCAAAGGGCCAACAGGAACTCTCATCAGTGAAGGAAAATTTTCAGCAGCTCTACCAGCTAGAGTTGAAAGGAACTGAGAACACAGATTACAGAACCTGGAACAGAATCCCTGTGGTGGACTGACCCTGGCTGGATGTCAAGAAAGCACTGTTATCACTCCCCTTACTCAGCTGGACCAGGGAGAGAAAACACAACAAAAGGCTTGCAGGTCGAGTATAGACAGGAAGAGATGGCTCACCTGTTACTGTCACAGGCAGAACAGACACAACTTGGAAAAATGAATTCATTGCCAGTTAACACCAGAGAAGGGAAATGCAAACAAATCTAAAATCCCCTTCCTGGCATCTCTGCCCTCTTCCTGGGCTTAACTTCATTCCCAAATTCTCTCCCTTCGGCCTGCTGATTGGCACAGCACGACAGGGAATGGGGGTTGTGGTGAGTTCACGCATCAGTTTTGTAGCTTCTTCCTCTTCACACTCTGGCCCTGCTTCAGCATGGACTCCCTCCCATGGAACACAGTCCTTCTTCAACTTCTCCAGCATGGGCTCTTCACACACACTTCTCCATGAGCTGCTCCAGCATGGATTTTTTCCATGGTGACAGTCCTGCAGCAAACCTGCCCTAGCACAGGCTCCTCTCTCCATGGGTCCTGCCAGGAGCCTCTAGCACGGACACTCCCAGGGGCTGCAGCCTCCTCCAGGACTCATCTACCTGCCCTGGTGTGGTGGGGCCATCCATGAGCTGCAGGATGGATATCTTCTCTACCACTGACCCTCACGGCCTGCAGGGGACAACCTCTGTTGTCACCATGGTCTTCACCACAGGCCACCGCCTGCTTTGGTGGCTGAAGCACCTTCTCTCCCTCCTTCTTCATTCACCTTGGTGTCCACAGATTTGCTCCTCATGTGTTCTCACTCGTCTCTCCCAGTTACTGTGGCACAGCAGGCTGTTTTCCCCCCTTATATACATTACTCAGAGGTGCTACCACCGTATCTGATGGGCTCAGCCTTGACCAACAGTGGGTCTATTGTCTGTCTGGAGCTGGTTGGAACTGGCTGTTGGACAGGAGGAAAGCTTTAGGCATGTTCTCACAGAAGTCAGCCCTGTAGTACACCCTGCTACCAAAATCTTGCCACGTAAACCAAATACAATCTCATGATTGTCTGACAACCAGGTCTCAGATAAAAAAAAAATCAGGCTTTGAGAGAAACACTGAACAAAAATCCAAAGAATGCTCAAAAGAACTGAGGAAAACAAGTCAATGAGATGTATATAATCCTTATTTTACCTGAAACAGACATGTGTTTTTGCTCTTCAGAAGTGTAAGAATATAACAATTCAGGGGGTTTTTGTATTGGGTGTTTTTGCTTCTTGTTTGTTTGTTTTGTTTTGTTTTCTTCAAAGGAAATCTTCATTCCATTTATCAGATTTCCTGCTGAGAAAGTTGGGTCTTTTTGTTGCAAATCTGTGCCCAGCATGTGAATTTTCAATCCATCAAGAGCAACTGCCTGTCCCAATACCAAGCAACATAAAAGCAGCTGGACGCAGTCTGAGATCCACACACAGGATGCTGGTGAGCATCCACAAACCCCAACCTTGCCTGAAACAGTCTTCATCTTTGTTGAGAGAACATTCATCTGGAAAAAGGGAAGGACAAAAGCTCTCCTTTCTGTATGAAAATTCAGAATGTTTCTTGGAATGAGGTTTTATTTTTCAAGATTTGGGCCAAAGTGATGGATGAGTCCCAATTAATCTGCTACCCAGAAGCATGGGAGCCAGTGTTGAGAGCCAGAGGATACAAATACAAACGTACACTGGAACAGCCCCTTGGAGTCTCACGGGACAATAAAAAATTCAAACCAGCTTTTAAACAATGTATGAAGAGTGTGTTTGCTCCCTGGTGTGGCCTACAGTCAATACTGCCCTGCTGAGAAATCACAACACTAAGAAATAGCACAAACTGTTAACTGCGAGTATTGACAGAAATTAGAAGAGTTTTAAAATTAGGCTGCATTCCATCATCTTTTTACCATATTATTTTAGTAGGACTTCTATTGTTTCTTCCACAGGTGGCATCAACAATAAATTTATATGGTTGGGAGCATATATCAGAAAAGTCTGTGTGTCTCATCCTTAGACCAAACTGTAAACTTCAGTAGTTTATTTTGAAACTATTACATACTGAAGAATTCAGCCCAAAGTAACATGAAAATATTTTGCAAAGTTTTCAGATTAAAAGTTTTGAAGCAGTTAATTTGTGGGGTTTTTCCAAGTACAGCCAGCCAAGAAATACAAAATATTAATTGAAATAGGTGGAAAAAACTCAAATGTGAAGTCAATTCTAATGACATGTTTCTAATTACTACACATGAACCCTGTTCTTCTCTGTAACCACCACAGTAAATGAACAGTTTATATTTCATGGATTAGAAAGAATATCTAAGAAAAAAACTGGATGTTAGCTCTGCTAAGCTGCATATGTTATCTACCTGAAAAGGAAAACACCCATCAAATTTTACCCATGTTGAAACTACAGCATGTTGAAAAAACACTGTAGTAAAGGTGTGGTGATTTTACAACTATAAAATTCTCCCTAATGTCATCAACTACCTCTTCTTCAGCTCCATATACATTATGTGCCCATTCTAACATTATAGTGGAACTCCTCACCTCATACATCCTTGGTTTGTTGTTGTACCTATGTCTTATTTGTTTTTAAAAAACCCTGTATCTGCATTCATTTGCAATGTTTTTAATGAAACCATTAAAAATTAACTCAAATAATCTAAACATCAAAAGCAATATTGCTTATAGGATTTTTCCATGATTTCAAGAATGATTTACTGGTAGGAAGGAAGGAAAAGTCAGTGCCACACTTTGCAGATTTTTTCTCTACATCTAACCTTCCCATTCATGTATACTATTATTCTGCCCCCTAACTGATGGGATTCTTTTACTCTGAAATATTATAACTAAACATGGCATTGCTTTCAGTGGAACTACAGTGCAGCCCCCATCTCTAATGGCAAGGTTACAAAATATACACATGGAAGAGCTTCACTATGGTGGAAGATTCTGGTTAATTCCTGATCTACCACTATCATAAATCCTTATTTCTAATTTCTTAGAGCATCATCACCGATTTATACTTGAAAATTTATTTATCAAGCTATTTCAACTGCTTTGATAACTTCTTAAATTTATAAATGCTGCTTTCAGATATTTGGCAGCTGACTGACCCAATCAGATAATTTTCAAAGCATTGTCATTCATCATTCACCTGCTTTTTGCAATTGTTTAGCAAGACTCCTTTCCTGTGGAGTGCTTGAGTTATCTTCCCAGTCTAAAAATACTGAACTTTGCTTTGTGCAAGCACTTTCTCTGGTGCACTTTGTTTCTTCACTAGAGTTAATAGCTAATGCTCATAATAAGACCTTCCATATGCATGACATACAATACTGATAAATGTACTTAACTACTAATAATTACGTGTTTGTTCTTAGTTTCATGTGTCACTTCTTTTTACTTTAAAAAACAGATTGCAACAATGTTCTGTATAGAATGTTGACAGTTCTACACAAGAGAAATTTTGGTTTTTTAACACTAGTAATGGTAGGAGAGAGGCCATGAAAGCTTTGTCATGCACATGCTCTGGGATCTATTCCCAGACTTGCTAATGGTGTCCTCTGGAATGTTCAAAAAGCATCCTGACCACCCTGTCCTCATCTCCCTTCCTGTGCCCAAACTGCAGGGCCTTCACATGGATTTCCAATGCACTCATTTTCACAAGGCATGCAATGTTTAAAAACAGATACTGCAATCTGTGTGTGTTACCCTACTTGTCCTTCCTCCCAGTCATGCAGCAGGGAACAGCTGGATGGCTGTAGAATCCCAGAGTTTCACATGTGAGAACTAATTTTATAATGTCAATACCTTAACAGACAAGTTGAAGACAGTAATTAACACGTTCTACAGATAATGACATTGAATATAAACTCAAATAAACTGAAAGAGGGTTGATTTAGATTAGAAGTAAGGAAGAAATTATGCACTCTATGAGAGCACTAAAACACTGGAACAGGTTGCCCAGAGAAGCTGTGGATGCCCAGTCCCTGGAAATGCTGAAGGCCAGATTGGATGTGCCCTGGGGAACCTGGTCTAGTGAAAGGTGTCTCTGCCCCACGGCACTGGGTTGGGATTAGGTGATCTTTAAGGGCCCTTTCAACACAAACCACTCTATGAAACAGCACACTATTTTAATAGCTGAAAAAAAGAATTTTTGTAAATTTAAAGTTGAGCAATTTTTTACTCTAATGCAAGATGATAACTTCTAAGAATGCCCACATACTACTGCTCTACTTTAAACATTTACCTGCCTTTTTTCAGGATGAAATCTGTATGCTTCCATTACACTGCAGTGCTTTATGAACAATACATTTCATTATACTTAATCCACACACTAGTAACAGAAACTCTAATTTCTTATTTCCCTGCAAGTCACTGGACAAATTGTCGAGTTTAAACATATGCTGCAAAAATAGGTGAAGTTATATTATTTGTCAGATTTCACAAATAAAGCCATCTCTCAGATTTAAATATTTAGAATACAGTGATTCATATGACTGCCAGTATAGTGCTATCTATATGAGAACAAGAATATGCTATCTAGTAATATCAACAACATTTTTAAGACATTTTGACCTCTGCTTTCTAGAAAGTATTTTACTGTGCCTTACCTAGAGATCTGCATCTTTCTGTACCTGACATAAGCAAACATATTTAGAGAGATGGATTCATAAAAGTTACTGGGATGGACCCAATCAGGAACATTATTATATAAATAATATCAATAATATAAATAATATCAATAATTAATTAATATTATTTAAAAATCAGAAACTAAAATAATTAAAAATGTAAAGAATGAGATATCTGAACTTTTTTTGAATAATAAATACAGTTAAGTAAGGTATTGAATTACATGAAGTATTGTCTTTATGGATTACTTACTGAGGATGACTGAGCTACATTATGTTTCTGAATTCAAGTACTGTTTTTAAAATGCTCTTTTAAGTAAACTACAATTATCTCAGAAAAGAAATGTATTGGAATTCTGAAAAAAAAACAGAAAGACCTAGTTGTGGGATAACATATAAATTATTTTTACAGTATGTTGACATCTTGAGGTCAATAAGTATCAGGCTGAAATATCCCCAAATGAGAGTATCACTATGCTCCCTTTTCCTCTTTTTTAAGTTTTTCATGTAATAAGAAAAGTACATAAGTGAGCATAGAGTTTTCTTAAAAGTAACAATGTATCCTTGTGAACAAGCCTTTTACTTATAAATTTTTTAAAAAAGAAGGAATGATTCAAGAAATAGTTACCAGGAAAGGCAAGGTTGCATAAAAATAATTTCAGAAAGATGGCAGCATATCTTAAGAATGATACTCTGTCCCTAAAGTGTTGTTCAAGGACAGAAAGCAAATCAGGAGACTCTCACAATAAAAGTCCATAAAAATTATTAACTCTTACAAGGAAAGAAACAAGGAAGGTGACTTGAAAGTTGTTTTTTAAAAAAATTAATAATCTGTTTAAGAGGGAGTTTTGCCATGGGAGAAGGCAACAACTCCATTAGAGAATCAAAAATATCTAGATTGTGAGAACTTCTGTTTGGCATTATTCCCAGAGCACAAGGCCACACACAAATAAATTACTACTATAGGCCTTATCCCAAATAGGGGGATTCATTTCTCTCACTAGAATCTTTCCTTCAAGTCTTGGTCTGACAACATGCAAATGACTTCTTTCAGAAATGGTATAAATTACACCATCATTTTAAAACAAACAAGCAACTTTGGCTAAATTTATCTTCTATCTGTCACTACGATTAGCAAATTAGATCATTCCTACTGAAAGTTACTAGGAAAAAACCATACACCTTTCTCTCCCTCTTTTTAATTTTTTAAAAAATTTATTTTCATATGGCAGCATCTCTAACATGACTTTCAATATTAAGAAGTACACTTTCATTTCTGTTGCCATGAGTTAAGGTATAGTATAAAAAGGAGAAGAGTCCAATATAAATGGTAGAATAAAGGGAGAGAAACATCATGTTATAAATCCAAACAAATTTCAGATGGCAGCCACAGGACTAGCTCTTGAATGTGCTTTTGAATTAATTTTTAAAAATTGTTTGTGTTTCAGCAGCAAGTATGCAGAAAACAGAATAATTTTCCCAGAAAACTGTCCCAAAAGCAATGGAACAATTGCTGCGTCTCCCTCTTTTCTTCTTAGAACGACTGCACAAAACAGCAACAATTCTTTCTAAATAACATAGCTTAGAACACAATGATGAACTAACTATACACTGATGTGCTGGTTTAGTCTGGGATTGCAGTTGGTATGGTGCTGTCTGGATCTGTGCTGAAAGCTGTTGCCAACACAAGGATGCTTCGGTTATTTCTGAGCAGCGCCTGCAAGGCGTTAGGGTGTTCCCTGCTCCTCACACTGCCCCATGGGCACGGAAACCCGGGTGGGGGCACAGGGAACTGGGAGGGGACACCGCTGGGACAAGCTCAACTCAACTAACCACAGAAACCAAACAAGCAGAAAGGCAGGAGCCCCTCTCTACTGATGAGCAAATAGCGAATTAATTCATCATTTTCATTATTTTGCCTTGTCTATTAAACTGTCTTTATCTCAATGCTTGAGTTTTCTCACTTTTGCCCTTCTGACTCCCCTCCATCCCACCAGTTGGAATGAGTGACAATGGCTGTGTGAGGGTAGAGCTTCTGGCTGGGGTTAAACCACAGGCACTGGCATTTCCATGAAATTTTAAACTTGGTTTCAAGGCTGGCTCTCATGGAAGTCATTAAAATTAACCTGGGACCCAAGGCTCAAGTCTGTAAAGGATACTTGTCTCATCCATTTCCAGCACACAATTTTTCATATGACTATACGTAGAACAAGATTTATACATCAGTATTTCTTCAGAACACTGCAGGAAGTCCATTTACCTTTTATTTTGACAATTTCTAAGGTCTTCATTTTAAAAAAAAAAACAAAAAAAAACAATAAACAAGCATTGAACATGCACAGCTTGTTTTCACTTGCAAGATTCTTTGCAGCTTATCCCCTTCCTTTTGTTTTTCGATCAATTGTGGAATGTTAAAAGCTGATTCTTCCCCAACTGGTCTACAATACAAACCCCTACCAAATACTAGCTTTTCAAATAAGAACTACTGTACTTGTTCTCAACCTTCACAGTTTTTTTCTTCCCATCTCTACAAACCTTGCCACAATCCCTAAGGCACAACAGAGAACACAACTGTTGGCTATTATGATGATCATTAAAGTCTAATTATTTTCTTTTGACAGTCTGCTATATTTATGCATTTCTTTTCTCATCTTACATCAAACACAGAATATCTCAGGTTGGGAGAGACCCATAAGGATCACTGAATGCAACTCCCTGCTCTTCACAGGACTGCCTAAGATCAAATCACATGATTAAAAGCATTGTCCAAATGCATTCTGAACTCTGCCAGGCTTGGTGGTATGATCACTTTTCTGTGGAGTGTGTCCCAGTGATCAACCACTCTCAGTGAAGAATCTTTTCCTTATGTCCAGCCTGAATGTTAGATCCAAGACCTTGGTGGGATGAGAAGTTTTTCCTAACCTGTCTCCATTCTGTCTCAGATTTCACAGTTTACTGCTGCCTCCTGTTGTGTCAAAATCATTGTTTATGGCTACACAGTAACCTGAATGACAAAACCAATGAAGGTGAAGATTGCACTTCTTCAGTCTTTTAGCTTCAAACATACAGAATACATCACAGAAGCAGCAATTTGGTGATGAGTTTCACTTCGATTTCCATGGGGCAAGCCTTGCCACAAAGATTTCCAGACTTCAATAATACACAATATACTGCTAAAAAGCTGTACAAAATCAGAAGTTTTAAAAAATAAATAATTTTCATAACAGTAAAAAAACCAAAAATTTTTTTGAGTTTATCACACTACCTTCCTCCAGGATGGGTCTCAGCACAACAAATGGGATTTCTTGCAATGGTTCCATGTGTTTGTGTCCAGCACTCATGACCTTTATCTGGGGCAGGCAGATGACAAGTGTGCCAGGCATACTGGCCTGCCCATGGTACCAGCTGCGCACAGTCCCGGGAATGTCACCCGACACAATGGTACTGGGAGAGGGCAGGCTGTCATTGGGAAGGAACACACACCAGGATTGCACTTCAAGCTGAAAAAACAAAGCCAAGAAAGATTCTCAGAAATAATTAGTTTCCTCCTCCACTGGGGAGCATTCATCTTGGTACAGAATCTGAAGTTATTCATCCATCACAGTTGATTGAAAATAATCTTAACTTTTAGCTGAATTAAGAGGAAAGATGACACAAAATGTTGGAAAACAATATATTCTTGTAAATTATGATTATGGGAGGGAGAAGGGTGATTTTGCTCTGTAAGTTAACCAGAAAGGTGTTGCCATAGAAAGTGAACATACCTATATCTACGTTTCAACAGCTTTTTACAACTGCAATTGGGTCAGCAAATGTTCTCAACAATAAAGCTGAGAAAGTCCTCCTCTTTTTGCAGTTCATTAGCTTTTGTTAGCAATAGCTAAGTCTCTGGAACTAGCCAACATTTTATATGCTGTTACTTTCTTTAAAGAGCTGTTTCAGGGAAAATTCTGTCTTTCCTTAATAGGCAACAGTAATGAGCATGTACAGAATGGTTAATCATCACATAAACCAGGAAAAATACCAACTTTAGTGACAATTTGACTTCTAAACAAATGGAGAGGTGCATACATACACAAAGAGAAACTAGTAAAGTTAACAAAGTTTCTACAGCTTCTGTCCTGTTTTCATTGCAAATGAGAAGTAGCATACATGGTTTAATATAAAACAGCATTTTTTTTATTCTTTATTTTCAAGTAATGTTTTTAGCCTGGAGCATTTCTGACCATGCTGACATCATCTTATGAGTTTCTAGCAAGGCTGAGTGAGCCCAAACCCAAGAACTCAACTCATCACAACTTGTTAACTCAGAGCCGGTGTAAGCTGCAGGCTGTTAGTCCTCCTTGGCCCTTGGCAATACCATTCTGGCACCTGGATGTCAAATAGCTCTAACAGCCTGCACACTTGAATGCTTTGTTAAGCAAACACAAGCTATGATTCAGTTCTTTTTTTCACACTGTTTGGAAAAGTCTAGCATACAAAATGTTGGACAAGTTGTTATTTGTAGCTGTGATAAAAACATTTATTTGCTGTAAACTTACTTAACAGTCTTTCAATTTGACATCATTAAAGACAGTACAGCTTAAAAGTGATGACCAAGGTTTGTACTTCACACCCTCCCTGAAGGGTATCAGGCCCTCAAGCCCACAATAGAGATGTGCAACAGAGCTGGAATTACCCAGCACTGTACATACTCTGCCACCCTACTGAGGAAAACACAGATATTCATCTTTATTTCAGCATTTTTGTGCCCTTTTGCTTAGACAAACTGACAAGAATTCACTGCAAAAAAATACAAGTAGAATTTTGCAAAAATAAATACATTGTTACATGAAGTCTGTGTTTGTTTCTGGTTTTAGAACTGTTTGAGTTGTAAAATGAAGTTAATTACATCTTTGATAAGTAGTTTATTGATCCAAGGTTGCAGAGAGTTCTTTATTTATACTGGATGAAAAGCTAGGGTGTATTGTTACAGATGTAATAGATTTGGATTTTTTTTTAATGGTAAATTAGTCATTGTGTCAATTTGCAAAAATTTTTACAGGGACACATTAGATTGTTTTCTGGTCTATTAGTAATAGGTTGCAGGTCAGGCCATTGTGGAATAATGATTAAGACATGACAAAAGAACTTATGATCAGTGTAACTATTGCTTTATCTGTGCATTTGCTGAGTAAACAGTTTGTAAAAAATTACCCATCCTTCCTATATATGCTGATTAACATCAAATGCTGCCTGGATATACAAACCATGTGGTAATAATAATCCAAAAACTCCACCAACTTGAAGAGATACTCTCCTTTGTTACATTACCAGCAGCAGGATCTACAGGAGTGTTTTACAAAGCACTCTTAAGAAGAGATCTTGAGAAGACTCTATAGAGTCTTTGCACTTCATTTACAGTTCAGTACAACTTTGTACTAAAGAAAAGTTCTTAAGATCATTGTTCTATTTTGCTTTGCCGTGTCAATATATTGAAGTAGAACCACAACAGTTTAGCTCCTTTAAACTCCTGTTGAAAATTCCTGTTTTCCACAAGCAGCTCTTTATAATTCATTTTCAAACAACTCAATGGGAGTTAGGCCATGAATTTTGGTGGGCTTTGCATGATAGAATCAGGCCCTCCGTAAGTGCAATGCATACTCTGTGTCCTTAACCAGACCAGCAAGGGCTCAGTACAAGCTCCAAAGGAGGTAAAGGCCAGGTCATGAACTTCTCCAGGAAACTCATAAAGGGCAGAGTGGCCCAGTGAGCATCAATGCCTGGGACACTGACCATGCAATCAACACTTGAATAGCGTGTGTTTTTCCAAGACTCAGTTATCTAGGAACACAGGAAGCTGTGGGTACAAGGAGTCTCTTGCACACCCTTCCCACTGTATGCAATTTGACCACAAGCCAATCACTTTATCCCATAAAAATGCCAGACTAAGTGAGCCTCCTCTGAGCTGTCCCTGCCAGGCAACATGGCTGCACTGCAGTAGTCTCCCCTGGAACTGGGACGTCTTTCAAGGTTGCTCCTGGAGGCAGAGACCCTTCTACAAGTGACAGATCTCTGGATGAGTTCAAGTTTTCTCAGAATTGAACCTGAACTGTACACCAGTAACTGTCCCCTTGAGTCGGGATGTCTCCCAGTGTTTGATCTGAGACTGAGAGAGCCTTCTGTACCCTGGGCAGAGAGATCCCTTCTCTGCAACAGATCCTCAGTAAGCTGCTGATAGCGTGCTAAATTAATACTGATGAAATCCATGCAGTTAATTCCTTTAGACACAAGCCATTGTCAAAGTCCGAGACTAAGACTGGACAAAGCTGTTGCACCTAAGCTCCATCAGAAGTTTAGAAAGCAAGGGGATCTGCTCTGAACCTCGTGACTCAGTGGGAGGACTTCCTTACTCTTTGCATTTCTTCCATCAGGTATAAACTGTTGTCCAGGTCTTAGACTAAGATCAGACCTGGCTGCACCCAAACTCCATCAGGGGCTTAAGCAACCAAGGAGGTCTACTCTGAATTTCATGACTCTGCAGGAGGGGTTACCTTACTCTTTTTTGTCTTCAGCCTCCATGCAAATGAAGCCAAATTCATTCTAATCCTATTTTCCTTTGCATGTTTCATCCATGTAGAAACTGATAGCTTGCTATTGAACTTTGCTAAAGTTGCAAATTCCACATTTTAGAGCAAATTATGCAATTATTATAATCACACAAGAAATCAACAACTTGAATGCACAGGGGCCCAAAAATTGAATTGCACCTGTTGAACTTCTCAGAGGCAGATTCTGCTTATGCACAACTATCAACTTCAAAGGAATTTGTGTATGTTTACCAGACTGAATCTGGAGAGCCCTCTACTCACAAGTTCCAATAAAGGAATGGAGGAATACACCTAAAATGATGGAATTATATGTTGGACAAAGTGAGAATGTAAGCTACAGATTGCTTCACCAATTGGAAAGTGTTTTTAAATATATGTAATCCCAATTCTTAAAATTAAACCACATTAATAGCATATATTAAAGCTATCATATAAATCTTTTTACGCTTTTTAAATAACTGTTAAACTGTGTGCCTAAAATTGTGAATTTAATGTAAGATGTGACTGATTTATGTAACTGAATATAAATCTGAAGCAGTAAATCTTGCATTAATGTAAGGATCTGACAATCCAAGGGAAAGAAAATGAAGTAATCTGCCAGTAAGAAGTCCTCAAGCTGGGGGTCAGATCCTGTTCATGGAAACCATCTGGTTGGGACCCTCCAAGCCACACCAAACACAAATGATCTTTTAAAAAAATATCCTATTCATTAATGCTCCGCAGCTGCACCGAGTGTTACTTCATTTTTCCATGGCAACATCCTTTCTGTTTCAAGGATCTTATTTCAGTTTTGGTAGCAACATGTTCGTTTGCCAATACTGAACACATTCATGTGTTAAAGAGAAGGAATTATTACAAATTCTTGAAACAGGATCACCCCCTATTTTCATTTCTACTATGTCAAGGCCTATACTTGCTAAATAACATACACTAATGATGAACCAATGAAGTAAGCAGTATTTTCCCTTCTACCTTTAAAAAATTATGCAAAGCATATTACTCTATGCTTTTACTAATACATAAACCTAAAAAAGTCCAGAGACTTTAAGATTCTTGTATAAAAAGGGAAAGTATTAAGTTACTGAAATAAACAGAGTATTTTTAATTCATATTTGTAAAGAGAATGTTGCTCGTTAGAGAGAACAGTGCAATAAACACTGCAGAGGAATGAGGTCTTCCTAACTGAGGAGGGTGGGTGGAAGGGAAACAAGACCAGTGACATGCCACAGTTACCCTGCACAAGTGACATGCCACCGTTCCCTGCACAAGTGACATGCCACCGTTACCCTGCACAAGTGACATGCCACCGTTACCCTGCACAACTGACATGCCACAGATTCCCTGCACAAGTGACATGCTACTATTACCCTACACAAGTGACATGCCACCATTACCCTACACAAGTGACATGTCACCATTACCCTACACAAATGACATGTCACCATTACCTGCACAAGTGACATGCCACCATTACCTGCACAAGTGACATGCCACCGTTACCCTGCACAAGTGACATGCCACCGTTACCCTGCACAACTGACATGCCACAGATTCCCTGCACAAGTGACATGCTACTATTACCCTACACAAGTGACATGCCACCATTACCCTACACAAGTGACATGTCACCATTACCCTACACAAATGACATGTCACCATTACCTGCACAAGTGACATGCCACCATTACCTGCACAAGTGACATGCCACCGTTACCCTGCACAAGTGACATGCCACCGTTACCCTGCACAACTGACATGCCACAGATTCCCTGCACAAGTGACATGCTACTATTACCCTACACAAGTGACATGCCACCATTACCCTACACAAGTGACATGTCACCATTACCCTACACAAATGACATGTCACCATTACCTGCACAAGTGACATGCCACCATTACCTGCACAAGTGACATGCCACCGTTACCCTGCACAAGTGACATGCCACCGTTACCCTGCACAAGTGACATGCTACAGTTACCGTGCACAAGTGCAACAAAGAGGGACAGGTTGTACAAGAGTTTTTACAGCCTTTCACGACAGCAATACCACAAGAAGATTCCCTTCCATAACCCACATTTTATGGTTACATAAAATAATCAGAGGCAACAAAGATTTTCTACAAGGTGACACTTGTCTAAGGGTGTCTCTTCTAAGAAGATGCCTCTCTTTTCATTTACCATCATCACACAGATGCTCTCATCAGAAAGGCTACTGGTTTTGTCTGGGACTCTAAAGCACAGAATATCACCTTGCAGTGACTGCCCAAACTGCCAAGGACCAGTCACACATTTCCTGTAGGGTTCTGGTGCACTCACTGTTGTGAGACCACAGCGCAGCCTCTGACACCCAAATCAGCTCTACCCATTTGGACTATCTGCAGCTGAGACTTAAAACATAGTGTCCATATATTACATAGTATTCCTGTCCTTCTCTAAGAAAAGTTTTAAACCTTTTAAAAACCTTTTATTTAGTTATGGAAAACTCAAATTTTTGTTGGTTTGTGGTAAGTAACCAACTTAAGAAATCATCCTATCTCGTAACTGCTGAATAACTGCAGTGAGCTGTAACTGCTAAGTTACGAGTCATGGAATCTGTTCCTGACCCCTGGATAAAAATACTGCTCAAACAACAGGAACTCTCACCAATTTCATCCTTCCCTGTCTGGCCTTTCAAAGTTTCACTCTGATAAAAATTTTGTAGAAGCTATATCTTTTAAAGAAAATAGTATTTTCAATAATTTCAGGAAACAGACTCGTTTTTTCAAATAAATTTAGGGATATTTAAAAAGGCATGAGGAATATCATAGAATCATAGAATCATAGAATCGATCGGGTTGGAAAAGACCTCCGAGATCATCAAGTCCAACCCTTGGTCCAACTCCAGTCCATTAACTAGATCATGGCACTCAGTGCCACATCCAATCTGCGTTTAAAAATCTCCAGGGATGGTGAATCCACCACCTCTCTGGGCAGCCCATTCCAATGCCTGATGACTCTCTCTGTGAAGAATTTTTTTCTGATCTCCAACTTCAATTTCCCCTGGCGGAGCTTGAGCCCGTGCCCCCTTGTCCTATTGCTGACTGCCTGGGAGAAGAGACCAACCCCCACCTGGCTAGAACTTCCCTTCAGGTAGTTCTAGACAGTGCTGAGGTCACCTCTGAGCCTCCTCTTCTCCAGGCTAAACAACCCCAGCTCCCTCAGCCTCTCCCCATAGGACTTGTGCTCCAGTCCCTTCACCAGCCTTGTTGCTCTTCCCTGGACCCGCTCCAGCACCTCAATATCTTTCCTGAACTGAGGGGCCCAGAACTGAACACAATACTCAAGGTGTGGCCTCACCAACGCAGAGTACAGGGGAAGGATCACTTCCCTGGTCCTGCTGGCCACGCTATTTTTGATACAGGCCAGGATCCCATTGGCCTTCTTGGCCACCTGGGCACACTGTTGGCTCATGTTGAGCTTCCTGTCAATTAGTCCCCCCAGGTCCCTTTCCGCCTGGCTGCTCTCCAGCCACTCTGTGCCCAGCCTGTAGCGCTGCATGGGGTTGTTGTGGCCAAAGTGCAGGACCTGGCACTTGGCCTTATTGAACTTCATCCCATTGCAATCAGTCCATCTCTCAAGTCTATCCAGATCCCTCTGCAGTGCCCTCCTCTTATATTTGTAACAATTACACTCATTTAGCTGGCATTCGTTGCAACATTACTCATTAATTCATTTAATTTTAATACAGATCCTTCATTGTTCTCACTGGAATTCAGCATTAACAGCCAATTAAAATTAATTGTGTTTATACTGCTTGACGATTTTAGCAACTATTAATATAAAGAACATCTGAAAAGTGAGTATTACTCTCCTACACAGCTTAACTGCCAAAAAGACTTCAAGGCTGCATATAAAATCCTACAACAACTAAATAATAAAACAATTTTTTACAGTTACCTATGAAAGTCTTTTCACTTAAATCCTAATAGCTTCCCACAACTCCAATGCACAATATCTTCAAGCAATATTCTATCTAGAGCAAGTCAGGGCTAGGGCCAAGCAAGTACCAGCTTTGGATCCAAAATAAACTTTCCAGTTACTCTGGTTCCAAACTCATTTACTTATTCAAACTTCCACTGAAAGAATAATCCTTTGATGATTTTAAGTTATGAAGTTCAGTTTTATCTGATGACAACTACAGACTTTTCTACTCTACAATCATATTCCTAAAAGATCCGGGAACATGAAAATTAAGTTAAAAACCCAACACAGAGTCTAAATGCTCCAGCATTAAACCAGGCAAATTAGAGATTTGCCTTTTTCACGGCAAATAATAAAATACAGAAAAATCTCTTGAATTTAACACATAAATGTAGTTATATGTGTTTAATAATATGCACATTATGTTTAATAAAGTACCTGAATTGGAAAACAGTCATAACGCTCATTTTCTTACCCTGTACGCATTGCCTTGCATGAATTTCCCATTTAGGCTGGTATTGAAGGAAAGAAAGATATTGACAGACAGACAGACAGATAGATAGATAGATGGCATTTCTGTCTTAAAAATCATATTTAAATAAAAACAGACATAGGGACTACTAGCAGTAATAAAAAGAACAGCAAGCATGTCTATAAATCCTTCATATTTTACTAAGAAAGACTACCACATATTTGTGTGGAAGCACATTCTTGGACCTTTCCTGTAATGTTTCCTTGGAGTTGTTGAAACTTCTCACTGACAACATGTAATATCCTTCTGGCAAGATATTGGCAAATACTTTACCAGGTACAATCAAAACAGAAGGATGAAACCTATCAGAAGTGTGTAAGGTACTGCATCCATTCATAGGGGTGTTTAATATCAACACAGATAAAAAATAAAACTATAATTCCAGAGTCAAAATTATGAAAATAGAAAGCATGAATCCTCTACCATAAAATTCCTGTAAAAAGTAAATAAATCTAGAATCTCAAGCACCATAAAAAATACCCAATACAAAATACTCCCTGCCAGTATTAGCTCTGATCTGTGAGTGTATTAGATTAGAGCAGCAACATATTCAGGAATTACTCTCTGAAAAAAACCCTGTGCCTATCGCAGTCACCAGCTTTAATCTACACACACACACAAATCCCACTACCTTTTCCTTTTCCTTTTTTTTATCTAGTAACAAGCAAACTTCATTTTTAGCTGGTTGGCATCTCAACTGCTCTTCAAAACAAATTGGCTTTGCTGGTTTCTCACAAAAAAGCACACCTCAAAAAATGTATGAGCAGAGGATCTTATTAGTCCTGATTCAGTTTTCCCCATTTATTAAGGATCCAGCTCTTCTTCATCTTTGTTATTGTGTTATTATTTTTATTATGACTCAAACTGCAAGTCCCTCTGTGCCAAGTACCACCCAGACACATAACATAAATAGACTGTTTCCTTCAAATAGCTTCCTAATTATCTCTTATGTAGACTATTTCAATCTACAGTGTTGATAACATTAAGAAAGGAAAACAAACAAAATACTACTGAAACAACAATGACAGATACAGCTGAAAATTAAAAAGAGTTAATAGAAAGTATCTCCTGAACTTCAGTATGTTCTGCAATCAGATCACAAGTCTCAAGTTCTTTCTCAGGCAAAACTTGAACTTTCAAACTTCCTAACTGTGAACACCAAGTACTTTCTACATGGAAGAGGAGTAACACAGACACACGTTCTGGCAGGAACCTGTATATAAATAAATACATTTCTCTGTAGAAAGAAGGAACAGCCATTCAACAATTACTTTCTGTTATGTTGGGGGTTTTGTGATTAGGGGTTTTTTTCCTAACAAAAGCAGTTTTGCTACTATATTCTGGTGTACCATAAATACCAATCTCATGGAATGCACAGTTTAAAAGCCACAAGTTATAGTAATTCTAAATTAGGGTAATTTCTCAGCAAGCACTTGGTAAGTACTGGGAACAACAGTCTTCATTCTGGCATTTCTAAGTTATCTAATTATTCATGCAGTGTTAACGCTGGACTTCAAACACAGCATCTACACTGCTACATGAATGTTCTGCTTTTAGTGCTCAGCACCCACCACCTAGAGCAGTATAAAATGAAATACTTCAATTGGAGCAGCCAACTTCTTGTCCTTCTTGCGAAGCTGCTGAGCCTTCACTGTGTAACAGTATGTTGTATCATACACCCTGAGAAAGCATTTATCATCCTTCCTTTCCTCAAATATTTTTAGTAAAGAAGGCACTCTTCAAATTCAACTGCAGATACAAAAGTGTAATACAGAAAAGTGTGACAAGCGATTTTTCTTCATATAATTTTTGAAGGATCTTTCCTTTGAATACAAAAAAAGTATTTCAAAACCTAATATTCTAAAAGTAAAGCATTCCTTGCTTAATTCACTCGAAAACTATACTTTATTTTTCATTCTCTCAGACTTTGAAACTGCTGAAATACGACAATAAAACTTGCGAGCTCCTTTAAAAACCCTCTAATAAAAAGCACTAGGATGCATAAAAAGTATCATAAAGTTTGGAAAGACAGTTTTTTTCCCTTCCTTTTCATCTTACCTGAAGTGTAAGGCACTTAACTGCATTCCACACTATTCCAATAAATTCCTTCATTCTTTCCTCAGGACTTCTGCAACTTTCAGATGAGTTCAGCATGGTTTTCACAGGAAGCGACAAAGGACGAGATTCTAATGCAAACAACAAAACTCAGTTACACAAAGAATATCTAACTGAATCATATACTTACTGATAGCAAACAAAAATATTATTTTAAAAGAGATTTTCTCTCACTGTGTCTACCTCATTATGGATGTGATAACAATGCGTCTATTCTTAGTTTTACACTTGGCAATACAACTGTATCAGTTCAGCCTCCTGAGAAACTCAATGCAATGAAATTAAATACCTAAAGTTTTTTTTTAAAGGCTGCTAAGAAAATATTATGAAGAATGTTTAACGTAAACAAATTAACATAGTTTTCAAAGTGTGATAGCCTATTTGGTGATGGAATATAAATCTGTGAGGATTTCATGTACGATGCTGCCAGTGTCATCTAAAGGTTTCACTTTTCTAAAATTTTAAGGAAAGACAGTCCATATTAAATTACAGCTTTAACTTGCTTTCTTAAAAAAAATCCCTTAAAAAACTTGACTCTGCTTCCAAAAAAAGGCAGAAAAATGAAACCATTTTCTTACTCTGTTGAGCTTAAAGGTACTGAAGGATGAAATATTTCAGAAATTTTCTCTAGTAAAAAGTTTTCTTAAAGTTTTAGTTATTTTATAGCATGGAAATGAAAAGATTTCATATAACAGAAGCATTAAACTGAACACGAGCATCGTGTACCTTCAAAAGAGGGCTATGAGTGATACAGTTCCTTCTGACATCTTCCACAGAATACCCTTCCCCTTATGTTTTGAAATACCCACCAAACTATTGTCAGCTTCTTAAACATTTCTAGTTTTGGCCTATGTGTCATTGAGCTGACAAAACTGCAGGAATAAATTATGAATCCTTCATGACCTAAATTTAAACTGAATTGAAATCAGCACAGGTGTGACAATTTATGGCTACCAATCACAGAGGTGGGAGAAATCTGGGGCACGCCCGTCACAGAAGAGTCCTTGAAACAAAATTATGCCACCAACTGAACTCAGGTGAGAAAAAATACAAGCCCTTTGATAAGCATCACTTGGTCTTCAGTCAGTTTAATCATGCAATGAGACATGCAAAGGTTTAATACTGAAACAACTCAGAGATGAATTTCTGCCATGAGCATTCAATGTTAATGTCCCAGGAAGAATGGATTTATGACATTTCCCCCATCAAGGCTAGATTTGATGAATTTTCTAGAATAAATCCTTCAACAAATAGTATTTTTAATAATCTCAAAGAGAAGCATTCACTTTATTAAGCTGATGGAGAATCCAAAGATTCAAAAGGAGAGGTGGTCAAAAGAGTGAAAGAGAATTTTTATAGCTGCAGTATAATTAGTCCTCAGATATTTCTAGCTACAGCTATGGATCTCTTAAAAGGATAAGGAATGAAAACTGGCTCATGAGAATGTAGAAGTGTGACAGTTCAGGACTGTTTGTTGACAGCTGTGTGGGGAGACAAACATGGAAATTGTTCATATGGAGAAGCAGGATGCAGTGGCTGTTCCACAGAATCTCTCCAAATGGACATTTTTATGCCATGCAGTAAGTCTTCCATCCACATTAGGAATGGATTAAATTAAAGCAAAGACATTCAGGAATAGCTGTTCTGCTTCAGCTTCCTACCCTACCTCAGTTCACACCACCTTCTGTGTAGTCAGGCCTACACTACCACATAACACACGGTAAGAATTAGGAACAGCTCAAGAAATATTAAAATAAAAGAGTTATTGAAGCAAAGAACTCTAGAACACAAATGTGGGAAAGGGTGAGAGCAGCATACAAAGTCATTGTGAGACTGGACATTGCAGACAAAGGATGCTTTGGGTCAGGATGAATAGATAAATCCAATGAAACCTACACATTTGCCAATGCATTCATAGGGACTATCAACACTGGATGTCACTGAACAAGTGCATCCCTCACAAGTGGGATTTCAAACCAGATTTTGTTCCAATCTCCCTTGTTTAATTTGCCAGGAAACACACACACACTCCCATTTCTCTCTGAATTAGGGGAATAGCCAGAAACAACAAACTCTGAATTAAAAATAAAATGAGCTGAGTGAAGTACAACTTGTTTCTCTTCATACATGTGTAATTCAAACCTGCAAAGCTGATAAAAATTCCAGGAATATCCACAGTAGAAAACAGCCTCACTGAAACCTCTCATGCTCATCAGAGGATCAAAAAAAACATAAAACAAGAGAGTCTCAAAACCCAACACACAGATAAAGAACCATTCAACCAGAAATCCTGGAAAACAGAAAAGGAGTAAGAAACAATACAGAAGCAACTTCTGAAGAGAAAAGAAGTCCTCTCAACTTTTTCTTGTACTGGTAAATGCCAGAGTTTTGCTGGAAGAGATGCTGGGACAGAACAGTGTCGTAATTCTCTGTCAGGCAAGGGCAGCAGTAGATGACACTTGCTGAGAGACTGTCAGGAGTGGCTATCAGGTGTGTTGGGCTAGTCCTGTACAGTAAACATGTACACTGGATCAGCTTCATCCCTCTGGGTATGAAGGTTAATTTCCTAACATAATTAAGCTACTCAGCTACTACTGAATTGAAAACCTTGGAACATTTGTAAGGAAACAAGTGTGCAGGAACATAAAATGCTCTTACTCTCATCTTCTAGTACCATACACATATACAGACACTGATCACAGAGGCTGCCACACTCACCATCAGTTTCAGAACACACTGGTAATGAACAGACTTCTTAAAAAGCACTGATCAAATCAATCAGGATTGAGCTGCCAGAAGGATTAGTTTCCAAACTTAATTTCAAAATTGTGGTTAAAATACAGAGAGAGTACAAAGTGGCAATATTGCAAAATTAATCATTAAAGTACTCACTTTGTAGGAGATGTCACCAAGCAAAACCTATTGGTACTAATTCTAGTTAGAGGTGTCTTTCTTACCTAGACATATGTCTCCCTTCTTTGTGTTTTTTAGCCTGTTGTTTTAGAAGTCTGATCCATAAAATATGTCAGTTTTGAAAATAAAAAGAACTTTTGGGAAAATGACGCTACTCTGTGCTATTAATATTCAGAGACCTAAGGAACAAAAAAGAGGAAAGCAAACTTTTGAAGTGCAAAGATCTGGGACGAATGGGCATTTCCTAAAATAAACCAAAGCAGAAATGACCACAGATCAGAGATCTTCCAGTACTAGGTTGAAGAATACTGATAATATGTCCTCACCACTGACCTCATGCTTTCAGTTCCTCCTCTCCCCCAACAGCTAGCAATTAAACTAGAGGGAGGTGAAACAGAATGGCAATACCTTATTCCTCATTTCAGCATAGTACATATCTATCATGTCTCATCTCTCTGGCACAAAATAACTCGTTTTTCCTGTCTCACTGTGTGCCTCAGGTACCTCACGTATTCAGAAGTCAGAAGCTTTTTTTCTAGTTGGAAAAGGTTATCCTGCTGTAGGGAAATCCACACTGTCAGTGGTCCCCAAAAGCTCAGAGAGCTCCTCCTTCCCAACAGTTCCACAGACAGAGACCCACAGCAGCACCTGTGTCTGTCACAGGACCTCACCAAGCTGGTGAGCTCTCCATCCCACATCCCTGCCTCTGCCATGGTTTCTCATCCACCAGCAGGGAGCTAGGCTGAGCAAAATGTCGTTGCAAATTAACCATAGTTAAGAGGCCATGATAGAAAACACATTAATGGCCAATCTTTGCGAACGAAGATTTGGGCAGGCCTCTCCCCATGTGGGTGTGCCCTTCCAGCCTGTGCACTGGATTTTTTAGGTGAGGCACAGCGTGTGCAGAACTGGCCCCACCGTTTAAGTCCTAAGGTCCATTTGCCATGGCCGAGCGAGCTTGGACAGTGACAGTGAAGTCCTCGGGACTGTCACAGCACCCGGTACTAACCGGGGCTGACCCTGCTGAGCATCCGAGATGTGACAGGATGGGATGGCAGGGAGGCGTTGAACTGCCAGGGGACGGTCCCCACTGAGACTCAAACTCAGGACCTTGGGATTCAGAGTCCAGAGTGCTCTCCATTACACCATGGGACCACCCCAGAAAACACATTATTTAACAGTATTTAAACGAAGAAAGAAATCAAAGGAAAGTACTGTTATTACATGGCTTTATTTTCTAAAGAGATTTTTCCTCTCTCCTTAAATTAGAGGTAATCTCCATAGTGTCAAAGTACTCATTGGGATGTTTTCAATATATATTCAGTTTCAGGTATTAGACGTTGCTTTCTATTAAAACAATACTTAGGTGTCTGCAACAAATGCAAGCCATTAAGGAACTGGTCAAGGGGTCTAAGGGATTAGACATGAGATCAAAATACAGTGCAGGAAAAAATTGAAACTCCAAACAATCTTGAAAAAAATTAGAATGGCCTACAGATATATATATTTATTTATTCATTAAACAGAAGATTAATTGGTTTCATCGTATGTAAAACAAAACAAAAACTACCCCCCCAATAAAATCCCAACCTTTCAGTTTTCTGTAAATCAGCAGTTACTTAGTTCTGTGTATAATAATGTGCAAAAGCAAAAACTCAGTGAAACTGTATATATAAAAGCCTGTTTGTCCTTACGTTTATCTTCTGATTTTCCACATAAGTCTACATAGTTTTATATTTGTAGCACATCAGAGCTAAACAATGTGTTGATATAGAGAGATATTTAAAGGCATTACAAATGATTCACACTTTTGTGTAGATATGACAGTCAAAGAAATTGTTCCAAATATAATGCACCTCCATTAAATAATTTTGCTCCATGACTTAATATGACTACATTATACATATACAAGAAATTGCAAAAGGACAGAGGAATATCTTGTTAAAATACATCCTATCTTAATGCACTATTTTTTCCACCATCCAATTTAAAAACTAAAAGTTAATCAAAGCAGCAGGCTCACTGAAACAGAGAAGCTCAAACCCATATTTACCAATATTTTCTGACCCATCAATACTCTTTAGAGGTCTTTCAGTAATAGTCATGTTTTATTTTTGCAGTGTCATGAGAGAAGTTGTTCCCCATACTCCCATTCCTGCATGACTGATATATGAATTACTCATGTAACTGATATTCTTTTCCTAAAGATAGACTATGATATTTACTCTTTAAAGTTTGCACTCTTCATCAGGATGCTTGAAAATAACAGCAGTACTTTACTAACTTAAATGACATCAGGAAGTTCTTTTAAGCTTATGAAAATGTGCCATGTATTTGCTGGCATGCTGAGCTGAATAGTCTGTGCATAAATGATTTCTTTGCTGGCCTTTGAGCATTTTTGCATTTTACTTTACTAACAGTGCAGATAATACATCACTTTTATTTATCAAGATGATAATTGAACCACACAGTCCCTGACAACTTGTGAGAGTGAGTCCTTTATCCCCAGGGAAATGGCAGCAGAGATGCAGTGAGTGCATTCACATGGTCATTCAAGGAGTGAGCAACAGAGTAAGTGTTAAAGTACAGAGGCTTTGAAAATACTGTCAGTAAACAAAGACAAATGTGATATTAACACTGTTGTGCAACCAGAAAGGGTCTTTCTGTGTGAAAGTGTGTGTTGGCTGGGAAATGGCCACGGTCAGCATTTTCTCCCACCAAATTCCTAATGATTACTCCACTATTTCTGGCAAAAAATACCTATTTAATCCCCTTGGAAAAACTAAAAAAGGACAGACACTTTGGTACAAATAAATAACAGCCATTCAGAGGCCCAAATGAGCAAATATATTGCTAATGACAAAAATGTGACATATATGTGTTCTAGAGTCCATGCCTGAATTTTTCTTAATATCACTTACCATTCCAAATACAATTTACATGATGAAGTAAGAATTTCAGCCTTTGGATTTGCAGTAACTTCTGATAAATGTGGAATTCTGCTAGTAGTCTGCCTTTTTAAAAGTACATGGGGGTTTCTTAGTCTCATAAATATAATCTAAAAGTGAACAATAATTTTTTCTCTTTCAGCATTGAATTTCTGCATACAAAAACAATGTCTGATATATTACACTGGCCTTGAGTTACCGATGTTTTTCAAAGCCATACAGTTTTGAAATCCACACAGTGTCCTGCAGAAATCATGCTGTCATAACACAAAAGCCTTTTTACAAAGATCCCAGTATTTTCAGGCACCCTAGGTAAACATGTGTCAGACTTAAATTCCTGTATTTTACTTAAATTATTTAGCATCTATTTAATTTCATTCATCTTCCCAAATTAATCATGGTATATTTCTTAATAGGCATGAATAAACAATAATCATTCCATTAATTCATTGAGCAGAAATAGTGACCTACTAATTCAAATACTTCAGATAATCCATTGATTTCTCACCAGCCAGACTTCTCTTATATTTGCCAGTTTTTTGCGTTCCAACATATTAAGTTCATTTTAGCGTGACCCTAATTAAGCATTCCAGCTGTACTTTAGGGATGAAAAAAGATCAGTAATTGCATCCATTTTTGTTAAGTACAGGTTCTTTTCTGCTTCACTGTACTCAGGAGAAACTTACTCAACTTCAGATGAAACTGCAAGTAAAGACATTAGTCTGTCTGGACCTATGTTTAAAGCCTCATCCTTTCTCCAGTTTTATGGAGAAGAGTCAAATAGTGATTCAGAAATATGTCAGGCATACTTTGAAGGAATTTTAAGAATTACTTTGGTAAAGCTTTCAAAGTCGAATTACTAACACTTCCCATATCAACCAAGAAATTGAAGTTATAGTAAGTACCTAATGTACGACTGAAGTTTTATTGTATCTACACTGTCAAACGTTAGGAAGTGATTTTAAGGAAAGGTGAGGATCTTTCTTTGCCTGATGTCCTATGGAAAAAGGCTGACATGAGCCTATAGTCTATGCTTATGTACGCAACTTGCTTGTTTTGAACCTCCTTTTGCATTGGCTGGTCAATACAAGTGAAATTTGACAGGATCAAAATTTGACAGGATCAAAATACCATGGTTCTACACATGCTGGAAAAATAAGTAAGTAGCCTAAAGCAGCTAGAAACTGTCAACAGGAGAGCTGTCCTTACTAGAATCCAGGCAATTTATACAGAACAGAGAACATAAGGGCCATCCAAGACAGAATTTTCAACTTCCTTGTTAGGACACCATCCTCCATCTGTGTGAAATACCAACAAATAGTAGACTAGGTGTAACTAACCTTTTATGAAACTTTCAAACTTTCAAACTTTTCAATTATTTCTCTGTAAGAACAATGGTTCCAAAGAACAAACCAGAGACACAAGAGATTTTTTTCCAAATGGGATGCTTTCCTGTCTTCTATTTCTCTCCATATGCAGATACTCTCACACAACACACCTACACATCCTGCAGAATGAAACTACACTGGATTCTCTTCTCAGCTTTGAACTTGGGACTAATACTGAATCTGCAGTGCAGTTAAAAGACCAGTGAGCTGTGTGACCTGGCAGACCTGGTCTATGAAAAATGCTGCCCCAAACCCACCACTGTTTAAGTTTCTTTTGCAAATACCCTTGCAATCTGTCCACCAGACAACAAAATGGAGCAATCAGGTGCCAGACATAGTGATGAAAAGCACTGCAGCTTCTGCAGGCATAATGTACACCCATGGCATGGCTGAAATGCAGTCACCACCTGCACCCTGAGCAAACATCTCCCTCTTGCATAACATGAGCAAAGTTTGTGTGACAAGTGTATGTTCAGTTATGGGTCAAGACATTCAGTTTTCAGGCACCTTTGGAACAGGTTATGGGGCCTACTGCAACCAGAAAGTTCATGACTTATTAGATGATGCATTAAATTCCACTTACCTACCTATTCTGTGGCTATAAGGAAAGTCAACTTTCAGGATTCTGAGTGAGAAAAAAATTAATCAGCTTTTCAGCCTATGTAGATTCTTTCCATTGAAGGAGTTCCTCCTACTAAGAGCATGTGTGAGACTACTCTCCCACTGATACTGAAAAATTCGATGCCATGGTGATAGGGTTACACCTCACAAGGCACTGTCTAACTTGTATCTGGGATATCATGGTTACTTCCAAATACTGATAAATGTTGGATGTCATAGTAGATGAAATTAAATTTCATTGTAATGACTACAAAAAGACCTCTCTAGAAGGCAGGGGGGGGGAAAGAAAAAGCACAAAAAAACTCCACACCCCAATTTCATCTTTAATAATGGAAAATGCTGTATTTTTTCAAAAATAGAGAAAATAATTACAGTAATTTAATAAATACTGAATTAATTTAGGGGTTATTTTAATAATGAATGAGCACCGATCTCAGAAGTGTGAACACAAACACTTTAGCTTTAATTACTATACAACACTGTACACAAGACAGCTTGCAAAGCTTGCACTCAGCACCTACTGTGGCCCATACTGTCCCTCCTGTGTAGGTCTGCTACATATATTACATAATTACATACACAGAGCAATCACTTTGCAGCTCTCTAGACAGAAGAGCTGTAACTATGCACAACTACGGGTCTGCAAATCACTTTTCACTGAACTAACATGGAACTGCTGAATTGCTGAGAATGTGAGAAGTGGAGAAACAGAAGTAAACTTTTTTCAATATTCTTTATCACCTTGCTTGTTCACAGACACACCATACAAAATTTAAACCATATATTCTATTATTTAACTCTGGTTTTGAAGCCTCTGTGGTTAAGGAGATATATAAATAACTGCAATTTGAGACTTAAGAACAGAAACCCTGGATTTTCACAGACAGATACCATATAAATAGTAGTTCTGCTCTTTTCCCATGCTTCATTTTTGGCAAGGTCTCAGCAGCCATTAACTAATAAACTGAACTCAAGATCAATGTTTTAAATCATTTTACAGCTGTGATTACAAACTGCTTTCACTTAGTACAAGTACATAGGGTTGGTTTCTAGCAGTTCTCAAGGGAGTGACTGCTGAGATCATTCCAGACTTGAAAAGAATTAATTCAAAATCGCCACCTGAATAGCATGATTTTAAGATGAAATAACTCAATTTGCAAGGACTATGCATATGTCCGTGTTATCAGTGTAGGATCTCAGTTTTATGACAACTCAAAACATGTGTAGCTAGAGCCTTGATGATAAAGAAATAGGAGGCTTACAAGGATCATTAGAAGCAGAAGAATCACAGGCACTCTATTTTTAGTGCAATGAACTAAAGTCATATTCATCATATTCCATCACATTATACAGCTGTAAAGAAAGAAGTTGTGAAAGATCAGGTCCACTGAAACTTCTCTGAGAATGGAATCTCACATTTCACACTTGCATCCTTCTAACCTTTTCTAACCACTGTAACTGGTGGCTTTGCAATCAGAGACCTTTTGGTTTTGTGACACAAAATTCGTGTGAGCTTCTACTGCTGAATCTTCCACTGCAAAGCCAACTCTGACCAAGTTGGCACAAGAGAACTCCCCAGGAAAAGCTTCCAACACCACATGAACTTCCAGGAGGCTACACAGAGAACAAGCCTGCATGGCATGGCAGTGCCACATGACTTCCCTTGCTTTCTTTAATTAAGGGAAATCTGTGTGGTCTACTGAAGCACACAGAGCAAGCCTTTAGTTCATTTCATTACTATACAAGGCTTTCAGTCCTTGACATTAATTTTAGATTTCTACTCACAATTTTTTCATGTAAATATAAAATACTTCAGGTATGTTACACCTGCCATTTTATGTCCAGAGTATAACAAATACATAAACCTTTTACAACACAGGTGTGCTGGTTTTCACTGGGGTAGAGCTAATTTTCTTCGCAGTGGCTGGTAAGCGACTATGTTTTGGATTAGTGCTGAACACAGGGTTAATAACATGGAGATGTTTTGCCATTGCTGGGTAAAGCCAAGGCCTTCCCTGCTTTTTGTACTGTCACACTGGTGAGGAAGTTGGGGGTGCAAGGGAGGCTGGGAGGAGGCACAACCAGGACAGGTGGCCCAAACAGACCAAAGGGATATTCCATACCACTTGACATGCTCAGTATATACAGTGGGGGGATGTTTGAAGGGATGGCGTTTGTCCTCCTGCCTTATGATTTTATATAGTTTATAGATTTTTATATAGCTCTACAGTTTCTTTTTAAGGTAGCAGCCAACAGTTCCTACCTCTGTGCGACATTCCTGAATTGTTGTGCTAAGGGTAAGGCAGCCACTAGAACACCACGCCTGGGACACCTGTACCAGGACCAGAATAACAATACACATCATAGTCGAAATAAGATGCCATTCTAGTCAAAGCCATAGAAGGCTCAGAGACCTTGGAGAGGCTCCAAAGAAGGGACGTGATGTAAAGATGATGATGGTGAAGCAGTAAGGGGTCTTGGAACCTGCAACCCAATTACGGAGAGGGGTGCCAAGGGGCAGTTCTGGGGTGGCACCAGGGTGGTACAAGGTCTGAGGGGTTTGTGGGTGGGATGTAACCTTTAGTTCTGGCAATGAAGTAGTGTTATAAAATTGGTATACCCCTATACTGGCATACACGTCTATATACTTTGTGAAGCGAAAAAGCTTTTCAGTAAAGAACTACTCTCTGCTTTACTCAGACTAATATTGCCTCGAAAGCTTTTGTCCTTGATTTTAGGCAACACTGCCAAGTAGCCATTACAAGTGATGGGGGCCTGCTCTCCTGGAGGTGGCTGAGCACCTGCACGTCTGTGGGAAGTAGGGAATTAATTCCTTGTTTTGCTTTGCTTGCATGAGTGGTTTTTGCTTTCCCTATTAAACTGTCTTTACCTCAACCCACAGGTTTTCCAGCTTTTCCCTTTCTGCTTCTCTTCACACCCTGCGGGGGGGGAGTGAGCGAAGGGCTGTGTTGTGGCTGGGGTCAAACCACAACAACAGCTCAGCCTTCACCCCAGCAGTTCCAGGCACAGGGCACCTTACAAATAAACCCAACAGACCCTCTGATACGTGTAAGTAGCTCCACTGAAAAAAATAGCAAACTTTTTTTCAACAATTTTCTTAATGGTTAAAAGTTAATGAAATCAAATTCAATCATTTTTAAAGACTCCTACTGCAAAACAGAAAATGCTTAGTCCACGTTATCTCTTGAGAGAATTGGCACCATCACCTTTCATTTCATAGTAACAAACTCTATGCTGCAAATTTGTTTAATAAAGAAGCCAAATACCTACTTCATCTCAAAAAATCCTCAGCACTTAAGCTAAACTTGTTTGATAAACTGAATGAGTAAAGTAAGTGAGTGGTAGTTAACACAAACGAAATCCACAAATGAACTTTTCACTTTTGCAGCAATATGTGTTGTACTAAGCAACTGAAAATAGATCTTGATATTGACTTCAAACTGAAAGGTGGAAGGAGATGCAAGAAATCCTTCTTTTACTTTTACGATGCTATTGATAGTTTATAGTTTCATTTTTTATGTCTCTCACACACACAGAAACGCTCCAAAAGGCAAAATTGACATCCGTGGCCTTCCTAGATCTTGAACAATATTGTTTTCTTTTCGTAGGCAATTCTGGTGTGATCCTTATTACAGAAAAGATAATATTCAAGGTGAAGGATAACAAAGGCTGAAGACCAAAAAGGCTGTCAATCTGAGGAGGTACCAGACTGCGACACTAATGTTCAAAATCCAAATACAAAATCACTTCTGCAAATTATATGCCTACTTTTTATTAATTGGCAATTAAGGAAAACTAATTTAGAATCTGTTCATGCAAATAGCTGTGTCTGAATGTAGAATTTTCAAAATTACAAAAGTTTCTCTAGTGAATGACACTTTGTGCTTTGCAGGCACAGGTAGAGTTAATCTCAAGAAGATACAAATTATGCCATTCATGATATTGATAGAGCAGGACAGACGAAAAATATAAGGAAAATATGCTTGGTACAGTCATCTCACTACAGGCAAAAATAAAGGAAATGTATAAATGAATTGTAAAAATAAATGGATAAATTGTAAAAATGAAGGATATTCATAAATAAAAAAGAAGTCTTTGAAATTAATCTACTGTTTTACTACCAATGACAACATGGCAACCCACTAAAATTCAGTAAACAGAGTTTGCCCTGGATTTAGCCTTTTTTAATCTCAAAATAGCATTTAACTCTACTACTAATGGTCAAAACTCTAATCTTAGTTTCAGCAGACAACATCTTGAAGTACTTCATGTTTATGTGGAAATAAACATCAATGCAAAGGAGGAAAAAGAGAATTTACATAGTGTATTTCAGAAGGATCACTACATGTCTCAGCCAGATAGTAATGTTTTTTGCATCATCACCTACTTTACTACTTGCAGATGGTATTGTCTGAAAAAATAGACTAGAAACTCCCAGAAAGCCATATCATCTTGATTAGTGATAAAGTTTCAGTTTAGAGTCCCAAGAGGCCAGAAAATACTCCTAAACTTAGTAATTTCTTGAACTCCAGAAACAGAAGCGTCAACAATTGCACTTTCTATGGGTGATTTTGAAAACAGTGAATTTAACCTTTTCATGCACAAATCTTGACTTCCATACATGCCAGCAATGTAATTAGAGTGACTCAAATCAGAGATTAATCACAGTGAAGTCTGACAAAATTATGGACTAAGTACCAAGGCAAATAGCAGATATTCTGTTGAAAGCAGATCTCCTTTATCTCATTTTACAAAATATATTCCATGAGACTATCAGGGCCCCAAAGACAGCGCTAAATGAAAATGAGAAGGAAAATAAACACGTATTTGAAAGTCATACGTTTGATTATTTTTCATTCAAAAATGTGTAATTTCTTTGGAGCTGCAAGCTGTCCCCCAGTGTGTGCACAGCTGATGCTGCTCAGTGTGGAGGAGTGTTACTGACAGAGGCTGCAGATGCAGAAAGGCAAGTTTCTGTTAAGTGATCATACCTGTTACTGTTTTTGTTTTGACAGGACTGCTGGCATACTCAGAGGCTTGATTTGACTGCTGCCTTGCCAAAGGGGCACTGCCAACTGATGCTTCATCCTCTTTTTTTCGAGTCACTGACACACCAAGTGGAACAGCTCCTACAGATGGCTGGAAAAAGAAGTACCTTGTGAGACACTTAAAACCAAAACACCTTAATAGTGAATGATGGCACTGCAATGAAGCATGTCTTAAACTAAATATCTTGAAATACATAGAGGACAACTTGAAACACTGATTGGAGCACAAATATTCTGAAAACTAATGATGAAATGCTACATTCAGACTTGCACCTTTAATTCCTTATTTCAGTCCCATCAGTCAGAAGAAAACCTCTACAACAAAAATAGTGAAATAAAACTAACTTAAAATACCATGGTTGTTGGCCAACCAAAATGCACATGAATAAACCTGGCTGATCAACACAGTAAAACAACTATCTGAATGTTTAATGGAAACTGAAAACTTTTAGCCAAATATGAGGATTTCAATGAAATTTCTTAACTGTCATTAAGCTTTGAAATTAAAGATGCATTGATATTTATACATTATTGTGCTTGTTCCTCACATTTTAAATAGAAAATTTAACTGCCTACTACTGATTTGAACTGTTTTGTCTTTCACACATATCAATAAATCAGAAATTGCTCAAAATGTGACACACAAACCTGAAGGCATTAAAACCTGCTTTGAAGGACTGCATCCTTATTTTAGGATTAGAAAAGAGCAAAGTGTATTAATTAATTCACACTGGTTCTGGAACTGGAGGTCCACAAATTAATGTAGTCTATTGGCTTTGTTGTAACATTTTTTTATTAATGCAAGATACAAAAGACAAAATTACTAAAGAAAGACTGGATCCTCTGTGCTGCTGTACAGTTGGCTCTCACGCTGCAGATGCATCACAGTTCACAAAAGCAGAATATTTCTACTGTTGATTTGGCAGAGGGTTATCATTTAAAGATGACAAAAGTTTTTTTCTAAAGATCAGACATTAGGATTACACGCATCTTAATTTTTGTGTAATTGAATTTTGTTCGCATTGGAGTGAAAATGTAACCCACATAACTGTGTAATGAGAAACCTCACACATTGCATTAGGAATCTCTGTGGGAAACAAATTCGTGTGAGGCAGGCAACGTGCTTGTAAATTTTCTCCAATAGAAAACAGATCACTGAATCAAGCAGTGTGCTGCATGTGCACACATACAAAACCCCAAAACAAACAGAAAAATCATTTCATTGAAGGAGAATCACTTCCAAACGCCTTCCTCATTTTCCACTATAAAAGTAAATTAAAATAAGAAAGACAACCAACTATTTAATCCTATTCCAGTGAAAACAATCAACTTCTATATACATCGGTATGCAAAGTTAATAGAAAAATACTAATGTCAATGACAAACAGAACTCTCATCTCTCCTCCTCCCTCTGAACATACAGTCATTAGCTTTGTCTCCAAAGTCATTCTGGAATATAGTACCATGCCATTTTGGTGTCCTCTAGCTATAACAACCATAAAAATCCCCATCAGCTTTGAGAAGACAAGCTAGACACCACAGAAATACTTCCCACATGCATATAGGGAGAGGATCCGAAGTTTTCTAAACTTTCATCAGACACTTTATGTAGCTTATTTTCAAAATCTAGCAATTTATCTGGTACAACCTTCCATAAAGCAAAGCCATCTGCAGCTTTCCCGTGATGGCAACTGTTGAGCCAAGATTGGGCAATTCTGGATGTAACACTGCAGGAACACTGACTTGCCAAAGTGAAGCAAGAATTTTTGAAGAATGAACACAGACAATGCAGGACAGTTCAAAACACAATAGGATGGAAATACTGTCTGAAGCATCTATTTCTGAACCACTAAAGAAACAAATCAGCAAAATATACTAAGTCACACTACTAGTCATAGCGTGAAAAACATCAAGGCTATCACAGCCAGACAAAGCTGGAAAAAATTATGACCAAATCTTGAGTGGTTGAGTGCTGATCTGGACAATGAAACAGCTGTTTTGTCTTTGCTCACTGAAATCAAGGCTGATGTTGCTGCTGATGACGCCCAGTACAATCTTGTCAGGTTTTTGGCAAAAGATTTCTGGTTAAAAGAATGCAGAAGATGAAAGATCAGCGTTGAACTAGATGGAAAAGGATCATCAGGATTTGGGGTTTAGCCACAAACTGATGAGGAAACTGTGGCTTGGGAAATAGCAGATGACAAGAGCCCCACAGCTGCAGGAGAAGATGAATCTGATGGGAAAGGAGACATTGCAGGCAAGTGTTATCATAAGAATGTCTTCACAAAAATCCAAAAAGATATCTACAAAGTAGTTTGTAGTAAAGCTTAAATACACCTACCTGAGATTAAGCTTTATGGTTACTAATTGGTAGTTTTATAAAGAGGATGAAGAACATGTAACAAAGTTCTAGAACTACGGCAACATTTATGTGAGGTTATTTTGTTGACACAATGTCAAATCAGATTCTCTTCTAGAATACTGACAACAATTCTATCAATGCAGAAATGTTCTGTGGCTACTATATACAGAATATTAAATTAATTACAATTTATGGAATTCAAAATAAGGAAATTACAATTAACTTTTTAAGCAGTGGCTGGAAAACTACAGAAAAGCTACCCCTGTTCCGAATTTGATTTTTACTGGCACAAATAACCTAATACACCACACACTTTATTAAGTATCTGTACACAAACAAAAAGATTTCTATTTGTGTGTGTAAATAGATCAACAGATCTCAATTTTTATATTTTTTTAACTTCCTTCTGTGTGGTCAACATGACTTGGGAAATGATAAAGATCTAAAATTGGAGAAAGGCTCAGAACAATAATAGATAGAAACAAAACTGCCAGAAATACTAAGCCTCAAGTATTTCCTGATTTATGTGGAGATATGCCAGCTAACTAAAGCCAAAATATCCTTTAAAGAAGGCTAGTGGAAATTTGCCCTAGGTGAAGTAATATTTTACTTTTCTTGAGATTTTTGATAATTTAATATTTTACTTCTGAATTATAATTTCCCACAACTGGGAGGCTGAAGAGACTGCAGGCAGATCTGGGAACATGAGAAATAACACATTTTACAGAAAATTTGACCAAAAGAGCAGATGAGTAGCTTTCATTTCAGGGATGCCTATACAAGTACCTCCCTGATAACAAAAGCAAATGAATATTCCAAGATGGGAAATTAACTATTATTACCAAATAAAAACCGAAGGACTGGCTTGTGAAGTGTTGAATTCAAAAGCATAGTCACAGGTATGGGTTGGTATCTTTGAAATGGTACCAAAGGGGCTACCCCACATGGTGGATATGAGACTCACATTGATGGGTACATGTGCAGCAGCTTCCAACCAGCAAGCAGGAAGGAAAACTAACAGTCTTTGGAGTGGGGACAGGTGGCAGTTCTGCTGAAAACATGGTGTTTATTGAACATCTAAGATCACTGCCACACAATCACTATCTACTTCAGAGAAGAATATTGATCTATGCTACAAGACTGTCCAAGCTGTGCCAGAATGAGCTGCAACAGCAAGAAGGATCTCACCTTGCCCACCCTAAAAGTTCTATCATGAAATCACAAACAACACTGACTACAGAGTTACATTCCATTGCTTTGACTTCTGAGATTAATAATAAACTGCTTCAGAGATTTCAAAAACATTAGGCATTAGGCCTAATTGCCAATTAAAATTAAATTAATTCATAAACTTCCATTAATTAAAATTAATTGCTCAATTAAAAGACTAGGCATGCCTAACCTCTGGGGTTCACAAAAGCAGGTGAACTTCTATTTCAGACAAAATTCTGTGATTGCTTCAGGTAGGAATTCCAGGTATGGTCAGAAAAGTGCTCTGCTGGGATAAAGACCCATCACTGATGAGCTGCAATGTTTCCAAACCCATGCACAACGAACTGGTGTCAGCCAGCAGTTTCAAGGGGCTTCTGGAAGCAGAACATACAAAGTTTGAGTCCCACCTGGCTTTAGTACCTTGAGCAAGCAGTCACTTCATTCCAGTATCCTTTAAAAACATAATTGCTCTCTGGGGGGCAAGAGGTGACAGATTGTGATAGGGATAAACACAAGGCTTCTGACCAGCAAGCAATATCAGAAATCAAAGCCTATTACAATTTCAGAAGTCTTTGCACATGAAGAAACTAATTGTATTTACTGTAAATATACAATTGTTTCATTAAAGCCTTTCTGGATATTTGTCAAGGTAGAAGAGAAAAACTGAGCAACACAGCTCTGCTCTCAACAGCCAACTTTGCTACAACATAGAAAAATCTGTAAAGTTTGGGAACTAAAACTTACTCTTACATTGTGTCATTAGTTAATTATCAGAATCATCTGGCTCTTAAAGAACGAAGGTTGTACAATACTCCAAAAGTCATCCTAAGAAAAACGTAAAGCACAACTCGTTCTGCAAGAGTCTACTGACCAAGCCATGCTGATAAAATTATTTCACCTTAAACATTCCAGAGACTGGTGCAGACTTTCGAATGAATAAACGCCCAAAGTACACCATCAAGATGGATAATACCCACAGATCACAATGAACTTTCCAAAAATCAGTGAAAGGATTTTTTTAACACAGTAAAATTCCAAAGGTAAGGGCAGTGAAAAGAGAAAATGAGCAGAGAAAAAGCAGAGTAGAAGCCAAAAAACTGGATTAAACTGAATTGTTAATGATTAATTCTGTAATCTACCTATACAGCTGAGAAAAAATTCTTGTTGGATGCAGTCTTGCATCCTTGCAGTCTTGGTGTAGATGTTCATGGAAAGAGAGAAAATTGGATTCTGGATTAATGTAGGCATGTTATATTCCAGTGCTTTAAAGCATGATGAATCTGGGAGAGGTGCAATGTATTTTTCTTAGTTCTTCCTGTATACAACTAAGGATGTTCACCCCGAGCTGTTGGGTTTAGATTTACTCTTTTACTGAAGTACTCATTAGTAACACATGCATGTGTACGGATGGAACAGCCAGAGAAATGACAGAAGTTATGGAGCCATACACATTTATATTATACATCTATGTACAGATAAACATTCTGGATAGTTTAGTCTCCTGTAAAATTTCACAGAAATGCACAGTGCAAGAAAAGTGTTGGCAAGCCATGCAGGCTCTACAGTAACGTGCATTTGAGAAAGATGACGTGCTCATTTTTCAATTCACTGCAAAGAGTTTCACACATACCTGACTGTCCCATATCAAAGTACAGCTGGGGCTTCTTTACCAAGGAAAACAAACGCTTCACACTTTTATCTGTGCAAAGTTAAGCTTTTACAAGACAGTAAACATATGAAAAACACCACTGGTGTTTTGAATGAAACAAGCCACATCTGAAAAAGTCTTCAAAAATAGTCATAATTAAATATCTAAAAAATCTAAAAATTACTAGGAAACCAGAGGTCATTGCCACAAGACAGACCTGAAGAAAAAAATCTTCAAAAATTTGTCAAAATAAAATATCACACTACTGGAAACAAGGCCTGTAAATTTGGCTTTGTTCTGCGTTTTAATTGGGAGGCAATGATAACAAGCTGTAAACAGCATACACACAACAGGTCACACCCTATAGCAGTATCTTTCCCAAATTCTCTTCTAATTAACCTTTCATAAGGCATTAAATATGCCTTATGTCATTCAAATACCAAAGGTATTTGGTCTGAATACCTTTTCAACAGGGCACTCAGACCAAGGAAACCCAAAGGGTTTAAGCAGATATCACATATATGCTGATTGACAGAACTGGTGCACAGATTGCACTATCACATTGATTGCTGGTACACACAAAGCTCATTTTACAGAAACAATCCATGCAGACTGAAGTATTCCTTAAAAAATGAACTCTGTTTTTGGCTGACACATCGAATAACATTTTAAACCAAAACCAACTCAAACTTTTGTGTCAGAGTCTAAACTGCTTAAAATCTAGCACAGGTTCATCAGTCACCAAGAAGGGTAAGTTGTCTCTTGATTTTGCTGCTGCAACTCTATGGATTATTATCTGTTACTGAGAAAAATGGTAGTAACAAATGCATTTCATAGAAGTCTAACAAATTCAGGGAACAAGAAATGTGACATTTAACACCCAGATAATATAAAATATGTGATTTCAATGTAGGATATAGGGGTGGGAGTGCAATCTGTCTCATACTAGCTTTTCCTTTGAGCAGTCACACGGACAGTAGGTAAAGCAGAATAATTACATTTTTATCAGATTTCTTATTAATGCATTCGTTCTTTAAATGTAGACCTGAAGAGCAATACACTGACATTCAAAAAATTTATTCATGTCCAACGTAATATTTCTTATATACATTGACATATTTGAACCTTTCTTAGTGATTTTCAGAGTTATAAAACAAGTGTCAGTACAAAAAAATATTTACCACTGATAAACTTTCTCCAGAGCACTTTTCACCTATTCTTCAGTTTTTAAACTAAAGGAGAGCAAAATGCAAAAGTATATTTTTAATTTGTTTCTGTCGTCTTTAATACTAGAAAATTGAAAGTCAATCCATAATCCATTGACCATTAGTACTATCAGATGAGAGGTTAATAATAAGATGGCCTGACAAATTCACTCGTTTTAACATACACATTAAGCCACTGGATGGGGCTTTGAGCAGTCTGGTCTAGTGGAAGCCCCTTGCCCACGGCAGGGAGGTTGCAACTGGGTCATTTTTAAGGTCCTTTCCAATGCAAACCATTCTATGATTCTGTGATTTGAGCAACTCCTGGTTGTTGTGGTTTTTCTCTCAAACCAAGAATTTGGTGTATCTTAATAGGCATGATGCTCAGAAGGTGCTGAATTCAAAACAACTCTAAGATGTCTTTAGCTTACATATCAAAAACTGAGGCTTTTGAAAATATTTTTAAGTTACAGTCCTTTGATTTATAAAGTTTATTCCTTGGTCTGCACCAAGACTCAACATATTTCAGGTCATTATTATTAAGAATAAACAATGTAACTTCATAAAATCAGTTCCAGCAATTCCTGCCACTTTAATACATAGCATGTTTTGGGTGTTCTGAGGGGGTTTTGGGTTTTTTTTAATCCATCAGCTTGCAAAAGGTTTCTGGTGTTACTCACTGCACACACAGCACAGCGCTCCCAACAGCAAAGGTGTACCAGCAGTGTCTTTTCCTACACAAAGCAGCATGTAACACTTGCTACACTTATTATCTGGAAAGACCATCAGCTGATGATGAGGTGAAAACGCTCTCATGATACCAAATATCTTTTCCTTACCTCATCCTGTCCCTGTTACCAATCTGGAGTTTGTTGATTTTTTTATTTTTTCTGACACTAAACAACTGTATTTTCTTTTCCTTGCACATTATTCAGAGCTGTTAGATATGAAATCAACATAAAACACTTCTGAAAAATGTGTATAAATCATATAAGTATTATGCAATCTTTAATAAATTCTTGTGCTCACTTGAGTTTAGAAAAGGAAAGAACCAGGAGAATAAAAGAGCTAAGAAAGAGTTAGCTAAAATATTTCATTATCTGTAGGAGTACACATTAAGTCAGGAAAATTATGAGCTTCTTTTCCTACTGGAAAAGGCCGGGGTACCAAATGCCTTCACCTCAGTGTTTACCAGCCTTGAATCCCAGCTACCAGAGACTGGGCAAAAGGATGGAACAAGGAGGATCCACCCTAAGGAGAAGAGAATCAGGTCAGGGAATACTGGGCAAACTAGTAATTGCACAGAATGTACCCATGAGTGCAGAGAGAACTGGCAGATGAGCTCACAAGATCACCTGTGATGTTCTTTGAACAATCATGGTAACTGGGAGAGGTGGCTGAGGACTGCAACAAGCCACATGTCAGCTGTACTTTCAAGACGAGACAGAAAGCTCAGAGAACTACAAACCTGTCAGTCTCACCTCAGGGTGAGGAACAACAATCCTGGAAACCACTCCTAGGCACATGAATGAGAAGGTGGTGGCTGGGAGCAATCAGACCACAGACTCCAACAAACAGCAATGTACCCCAAGAGTCAGTAACAGTTCCAATCCTGTTCAATAATCTCATGTGCCAGTATATCAGTATATGCTGGGGCTCCTGGTGGACACCATGCTGAGAAAGAAGCAACACAGTGCCCTTGCTGCAACGAAAGTGAATGGTATGCCAGGCTGCACTACAACAGAGATTGCCAGCAAGTCAAGGGAAGTGATCATTTCTCAGTGCTGTCTAATCCTGGGCTCCCCAGTACAGGAGACACGTGGGGATACTGGAGAGAGTCCAGCAAATGGCCACAAAGATGATTAAGGTACCAGAGCACCAGGAAAGGCTGAGAGAGCTGGGATTGTTCAGCCTGGAGAAGGCTCAAGGGGACCTTCTCAATGTATAAAAATACCTCAAGGAAGGCTGCAAAGAAGATGGAGCCAGGCTCTTCTCAGTGGTGCCCAGTGAAGAGAGTAGAGGAAATGGGCACAGACAGAAGCACAGAGGGTTACCTCTGAATGAAAAAGAAACATGTTTTTACTGTGAGGGTGCCTGAGCACTGAAACAGCCTCCTTATTCAGCAAGACCTTGTACAACTTACTCTAATAACTAACAGGATTTTGTAGACTTCACACTAAGTAGTTCGCCCCAAGTTCAGTTCAAAGAGAGATGCTAATTCTATTTCTGGCTAATACAAACATAGGGAGCACTGGCTTTGCCATATCACCTTTTAATGAAAACATGCTGCACATTACACCATACAGTGCACAGACAGCAGAACTGCTCACTACAATCTGTTTCAGTAGTAGAGTGGTGAACCTCACAGGGGTGCATGTTCTGTTCCCCCTGAGTAAAATCTCTAATTATGAGGCAAATATCTAAAGATTCTTACAATTGCCACTTAATAATTGACCACTTATAAAAGAGATAGAACATTAAGCAACACAGACCACTAGTTTGATCAATTATGACAAATTTAAGCTCTTGAAAATTCTGCCAAACAGCAGCTAGAACTAAGTTTAGTATCAGGCAAAACCTGTGTTCTTCTTAGGGCAGGGGTGTGGGGTACCAAAATCTGGATCAAAAACACATCAAGAAAATATTGTGCCACACAGACCCACAGACTCTGCTTCTTCTGTCTTTTCCAAGTAAATATGTACTTTGATATGATATACAGAATCTGCTACAGAGTTCACTTCTGTCAAGTTATGAACTGTATGGTTCATCTCCTGTTAAAATATGGTTTAATAAGAGTGGTGACTTTATAACCAATTATGTAATTATTTGATAGACCATCCCAATTTTTAAAATATGATGCACTGCTCAGACCCAGAAGACTTAAGAGGTCTCAGTAGTTAAAATTAGTCATAAAATAATGACCCCAGTGATCACAAAAACATCATCTTTGTTCTTTCAATTCAAAATTAAAAATCAAATTTTAATATGCAAATATAACATTTTTAAAAATTCAAAGTAACATCAACAGTATGTGCAACCAGCTACAGGGAAGAGGGTAACAAACAACAAATATTTGGAAAAAGAACGCACTATGGGCCTCTGTGGAAGTGGAAGTTTCCCAGCTCCCACTCCTTTCCCCCCAAAACACGTACCTGCTGAATGTGCCTGCTGGCTCGTTTCTGAGGCTGGTAGATAAGCCAAGTATACAGCACTGGATCAACATTAATTGCTAATCCTTGTACACTGGACAAGAGAACTGCACCTACACACCATAGAAAAGAGAAAAAAATGTAAATCATCTGCTTAAGAATCTCCTTACATGTATTCAATTTTCTTGCACATACATCATCTTTCATGCAGACTTTTGTTTGGCTTGGGTTTACATATATGTTCATTTTAAATTCTAATCAAGAATAATAATTCAAGTGTTAACTTCAATAACTTCTCCAAAGTGAGGAACTCACTAACACTGCCAGTGTTATGGACACACACACACACAGAAAAAGCAGCAAATTGCATTTTGATTATTACAGTTTTTTGGCATGAAAAATGCTTGCACAAAGTTGTTTGTGTAACTGAATACACACAACATCTTTCCTCAAATTCTCAGCCAACATTAACACTCTGCAAAAAATGAGTCAATAAGACCCTTGACAGAAAGGGAAGAGTTTCATACATGATTCCCCACAACCTCCATAAAAACCCCTCATGGTGTAGGACAGTGTGTTCTTCGAATAAAGACAGGCTTACTTTAGGCTAGTGTTCTTCCCAGAGCTGCTCAGGACAAACATTTGTCATGTAAATATGGTCATGAATATTCTTTAGAGGATGAGCTAGGCAAAATAAGGCAATTTTTTAACTCTGACAAAATTGGCAATCTCAGTATTGTGAGCTCTTAGGATTTTATACTAAGTTTTACAATATATCCTATTTTCTTTAAATCTCACTTTTGAATTCCTAGGATTACAAGACAGGGCTACCATATCTTAATTTCTTCAAAGTAAACGTCTAGTTTTCTTATGCTTGTGAAGAAAAACTTACAAGGAAAACATAAAGGCTCGAAATAGGAGAAAGACTATCTCAGTACACACAAATGTCAGCATATACATCAAGCCATGAACACAAACACAATTTATTAATCACTATTTCCATTAAATCTGCATTAAAAATCTGAGTAGATGTTGATGTGTATCAATATAATACAAAGTTATCTATTTTATACTGAAAAAGTGTGGCAAGTAGAAGTAGGCAGCTATCTTTTCACAAAAGCTTTGCAATTTTAAAACATTCATAAATGAAATAATGAAATAAATACCAAAGTAAATTTAAAACAGGAATCCCAGTTGCTGGAAGATTCCAGCACCAAGTTCTAGAGAATTACAGTAGTTCTATAATACTAAGCAACATAGTTCCTAAAGCAATATATGCTACATTTATTCCATAGCATATAATGTAATTATGCAGCAATCTGAAGTTAATAATAAAATCAAATAAATTCAGAAAGCTTGACACACAATTCAATGTACTTTCCAAAAACCAGTAGAAACATGTGCCTCAAAACACACATCAGCAAAATTATAAATGGGAAATTAATTAAAAAAATACAAGTTATGAGTTTATCGTATATAACAAAATTTTAAAGCCAGCTGAATTCCAAATAACAGAAGACCCACCGACCTGGGGCGACACAGGCACAGCCTGATGAGCACAATGGGAAAAGGGCAGTCAAGGAATACACACAGATAAATCATCCGCCCAGCACAGGCTTGCATTTGGAACACACACTGTGAGCAACTCCGATGCGCTCTCTAGTCTGTGTGAGCTGATGGTTTTAAATGTCAGTAATAAACCTTGGAAATAAATCTGCAGCTTCAGACAAAGCCAATGTCATGTAAGAAGAGCAGTGAATGTCTTGTGGCAGGATATGGAGGAAACTAGAAAAAGGAAGCAAGAGGTAACAGAGGACTGATAAAGTATATGCTTCAATCACCAGCTTTTATAGGATGCTTGGATGCCAAAGAGAATCCTGCATCTTTAAGAGATCGTTGCCTCTTGTCAGCAATACTTAATGAACGGTTTAATGTATATGTGATACGATAAGTGGGAGTGAGACCTCCCAAAGAGTGAGGAATAAAGTCAGTCTACAGGCAAAGTCAACATAAAATCCCACATTTTTAACAGATTACAGAAAAGAAAAAAGTATTACTGTAGCACATCATGCTACAGTAACTTAACATAGTTTCTTGATTCCTGAAAAAAAAGGTACATGAAGAAGTTCAGTAAAATTAAGTCATACCTTGAAACAACTCTCTTTTCCCCTCAACACAGTCACACTAGCACAACCCCCTAAAATTCTACAGTAAAGCAGCATAGACAGCAAAATAGTTTATTCTTCCAGGTGCCTTTTGATAGCTTGTGCTTGGGATATAAAAGAATAAAACAAACCTCACCAAACACAAAAGCTCAGTCAAAGTATTTAGATAAGCAATGACATCATTTGCCATTCAATTTGACTATCAGGTAACTTTAGCTTCCTACTAAGCCACTTCTGTCACTCTGAATTACTGAAATTTACTGCTTTATTTGCTACTCAGTCACTCTATTCAAACAGTAGTTTGATCACCTACGTAAAAGTTGTTTCTTCAAAGTAAGTATCTACCAAAAAAAGTTTCTCAAATTTGCCTCTTGTTTTCAGGTCAAGAAATAAGAATCCTTCCCAGTGTTAAGGAAGTTCTCACTGATGTGAGGATCAAGCTTTAAGCTGGCAGCAGATTCCTTACACGTCTAAGAAAACAAAATTAATTGCTCTTTTGTCTCTGTCAAAATGCAATGCTTGAGTTTCCTGGATTTCATTAAGATTGTGGTGAACTTTCTTTTCTTCCCCTCCCCTTTTCTCCTTTTAATTAAATTTACATTGCAGAAAAAACCCAGACCGTAGTCCCATAGCATCCTAGGATTTCCTTTCCAGATACCAGTTCTGGCCAGATTTATCTATTATATCTGTCTAGTAAATGACTTGAAAAATAAGTATCAACCCAACATCACAGTCTCTAATGCTTGAGAATCCTTGAGAATCATCTCAGTCATGGTGTCATTTGCCAGGTTCAGCTTGGGCAAATAGTTTCTTTCCTCTACAGCTTTGCGTTCTGCCCTGAGGGAGCAGAAGAAGGAGAGGCTGCAGGTGGGTAGGGGAGGATGAGCAGAAGGCAGCAGAGCACAGAGATGCCTGGCACTCTCATCCTGCAGATGAGCTTCCTGGCAAGCCTCCTGGGACGGCGACAGCTGCACCAACCGCACCTGTCCTCCCAAGAGATGCGGGGCCGCAGAGGATACCCTGGGCCTCCTGCGCTGGGCTGGCTGTGTCGCCACCTCCTCCTGCCAGGAGTGCTGAGCACAGGCAGCTGGGGAAGCACCAGACCAGCGTCCGCAGCCTCGCCTTCAAAAGAGAAACTCCAGCACACAACAAGTGGGGGGAAAAAAGGAATTTAATGCACAGCCGGTGAGGTGGAAGAGGACACCCTGGGGACACAGCTGCAGAGAAAGAGAGGCCAGAAATAGAGGCAGGATAGGTGAAATGGGACAGAGTCCAGCAGCAGAGTTGGAAGGAATGCTCAGTCACCATGGAAGAATACAAAAGTGACTCAAAGACCACAGAAACACAAGAGGAGGATGAAGGCAGCAGGACAGTGAAAGAGGAATGCAGAAGTGAATGAGCACCTCGGGAAGGAGAAGGGGCAACACTTGGCAAAAATGGCTGTCTTTTTGGAGATGCATAAACCTTGTGAAAGAGTAAACCACTACTGAGTCATTCCCAATTATCTTGGAGAAAAGAAAATTTACTAGGAAGCACAGACAATAACAGTTCAGTCATAAATTTGTTTATTGAAGCTCGACATTCAACACGACAGTAACACACCATGACGAAGCAGTGTTGTGATTTGTGCACCTGAGAACGTATTTCATCTCTGCAACAATAAAGAATCACCCTGGCAGAACTCTTTCCAAACTCTGCTCTGTGTGTATGCAGTATCCAAACACACCTTATTGTTATTTCCAGCAAAAACTTTCAGCAACACACTTCAGATATTCCCCTACAAAATGAACTGAAGAATCCCTACAAGGAAAACGAACTGTGAGTTATAGTCAATTTAAGTTTTCTACTGGGGAGGGATCACAAACATGAAGAAAGGGAATGACCAACAATGAAGCCCAATTCTGACAAGCTTTGTATATTTTGAGTAGCTAACTAAAGAAAATATTACATCATCTTGCCATATAAACTGCAGTACGAATTATTTTAGCATGGAGCACTCATGACTCATAGATGTCTCAGGGCACATGAATGATAAGCAGATGCTAATACAGGTTGAGTTAGCATCATTAACTTACTATCAAATTATTTTAAAGAATAACAGAGAACAGAAATAATTTTTTTTTGCTTATTTTCTTTCTGTTCTGAAAGGCATTTTCAGTAAGGCATATTATAAATACGGAGATCTGCATTTTACACCCAAACAAATAGTTCTAGTTTATAAAAGTGTATAGGTAATTAATTCTTTCTGTTAGCTGACTCAGAACAGATGCACTGTAAAGCCCTAAATGTGGAAATACCTAAGTCTGTTTAATTTTAGTCTGGGAGTCAACTAAGGGAAAAAGACTGCTCTTAACTACTCTGCTTACTGCCAACATGGCTCACTCATCCACATTCCAAACAGGCCTTACCAATTAGTTATCCTGTGGCACCAGAGCCCTTTCCAGTAACATCTCAAACTGAAGAATGAGAGCTTAAGAGTTTGAGATTGCAGTTCACAGTGTAAAAATTAAACATACAAATTTGGCCTACTTTGCATTATTAAGGACAAGATAACATGATTGTCTTGCAAAATAATCAGCTTATGTAAGAGACACAGTCCTGTATTTCATCCTAAATTGCCAAATGAGACAAGGGAAACATATCTGAAGCCACATCAAAGTTTATGTGACTGTGAAAAATTACTTTTACATTTTAACAGCTACAATAAGTTAATAAATTTTGTCTAACTACTGAAATATATGTCTGCATGTCTCTGTATTCAAGGTTGACTTGGATAACAACAGATGTAAACATTATCGCAATTTTATCTCAGACAAAACTCCAGGCCTACTGTACTTTCATAGAGTTTTACATTCCCCATAGTGCTTAGAGTAACTCTGAGATCAGTTAATTTAGTTACATAGACCAATATTAGAATATTTCATTCAAACAAAAGTAGTGGGGTAACATTTTCCCATAAATTAAGGTGCTTTGATCTGTAAAATCAAAAACAGCTCCTTCATACAAGTTATTCCTTGCTCCAGAATACATATCCCACATTATAACACTGTTTTTTTTCAAAAAAAACCCACCTCTTTTAATCTTAGGAAACATGCCATAAGAACATACTTCTGCTATCATCACCTTGTAACTCTCCTACTGAGGTTTACAGCAAAAAAACATGAAAAAAAAAAGAGGTCAACACCATTATTTTTCTTTTTATTTCAAAAATAGAGAAAGTGAGGCAGAGAACTGCAGTTATTAAATTACACAGCAGGACCCACGGATAGAATTCACATGTTAAAGTTATGTGCCACAGCTAAGTGCCTGCTGTAACTAGTAGAAAAAAACCCCAAACATGTACAAGTGAGTCTTGTGTTAACCATAACTCTAAATCACATGGCCTAATCTCAACTGAATGTTCTAGCAAGCCATTGTTAGGGTTAAAGAAGAAATATCTTGTCTCTGCCAATATACACACCCAAATACTCAAAATTATGAAAATATAACATAGAATTATAGTCAAAGATGTAACACAATGAGGCAAAACTAAACTGCTGAATAGACTGGTTAACACAAAGAGCTGTGCTTTCAGCATCTTTTTTCTGAAGTGCAAGAAGCCACATTTCTGCCAATCACTCTCATCAGACAGGAGTTACAGAATACTCTGAGCTGGAAGAGTCCAGCCTGAGTGAATGGCTCACATGGGGACTGACCCTGCAACCCCAGCATTAAGAGCACCATGCTCTGACCAGTCTGAAGGCATAGCAAACCAATGTGTGGACAACAACCCTCAGTTATTCATATCATCTCTGCTCTTTGTTGTGAAGAACAGAATTGAGTCCATTTAGCATTTTGTGTTTCCTACTGAGGAATAACATTGAGACACGCTGAGATGCAAGTTTTCACAAAAATGCCAGAATATACATCTTTAACTGTGTGCTGCATGTTTTTTTGAAAAAGAAAAGTTACCTTGAAAGACTGCTTTATTTTCCAAAATCATTTGAGCAAAAGTTCAATTTCCTTCAGAGAATAGGCTCAGGGAAACAGTTTAATAGGCAATAGCAATACCTTGGCAGGGAGGTTGGACTAGATCATCTCCAGAGGTCCCTTCCAACCCTAACAGTTCTGTGATTCTGTGATCACACAAAAAAAGAAAATATGCAGGCAGCTGTAGCATACAGAAATGTCAGCTTTATTTGCATGATTACTGAATTATCTCTATGAAAATGTAATGACAATATTCCTATGCTGAGCTGCACAGAACTTCTTTAATTCTAGGTGTTTATTGCAACAATGTCTCACTCAAGTGTCATTTCCTTATGTTCACTTTTAGGCCCTGTTGATATATTTAACCATCACAATTGATGTTCTGTAATTACAAGAAGAATGAGGCATTCTAAATTCAACTGAAGAAAAGTCTATACAGATACAAAGCAAGGATAAACTATAAGGACTTCCAAAACATATTGTCAGTGAGTAAAGACAACAGTTCTGAATGCTTTAGAAAACAAGACATGTTCAGAACACTTGGTTTGGTTTATTAAAAAAAATAAGGAGAAATACAATATTTGAGTTGCCCAGAGAGCTATGTTTCCACTCAGACACTGCAGGGTGGCCCAAACTGACTCCAAGCAGGGGCTGTTACTGGAGACACTGCTATGAAAGTGGGTATTCAAAAACCCAGAAACACTTATATCTAGCCACATCAGTTCACAAAGTTATCTGCCAACGTCTGGTCCCTTTGTATTTTTCTCCCCTGCAAAGTCCCACTAGAAAGCTCTCTAAGAGTCAGTGTTATAAATCTGATCATCAATCTGACTCTCAGTCCTTAGACTGTGTTTAGCATGAAACCTCATGATTAAGATGTGCTCTGCTAGCACTGAGATACTCTCACATACATGAGAGTTAACAAGCTACCAACAGTTCTGCCTCTGATGCCACCATCATTACATGTATGACAAAGTCTACTTAGACCTCTCACTACTGCCAGAAACTACATGAACTTGATCACAGCTGACCAGGTTTTCAGAATGCTCACAAAGCCTCGAGAATTTTAGTTTGTTTAGCACTCTGACAAAAACACTCAGATACATGTTGCAATGTCAAGGCTGTTTCTTTTCATTTTCCACGTAAAACCTGTACAACTCACAGTTACTCTTATGGATCGAGACTGGACATTTCCCTAAAGGCATTGTTTTGGGCTCTGAACTAACTATGAGGCAATTTTCCCAACTTTTGGGTTGCTCTACCTAGCTGAGGTGTCCTCAGTCCCATTTAAAGGCTGGGCTGGTTATCTTTTCAGGTTACAAAGACTTCTAGTCTCACTTGTAAAATGTAGTTGTTTTATTGAATGGATTTCCAATGAGCTACTGCAAACAGACATCTTCTCAAGCACACTAGAAATAAAATGTTTTTATGGGTATTTTTTATTTAACACAAATATTTCTAATTCCTTTATTTAATGGACTAAGATGAGTCATGAGAAGAATAGGGCAGCAAATTACCTCTTCCATTTGAAATCAGGAGTCCAGTACTACTAGTTCTATTTTGCAAGAAAACTGTGAACAAGTTCAGTGATAAAATAAATACTGTGGTTCAAACCTGGTGTTCTCCTGAGTAATCAACACACACAGGAACAAAAAAAGATTTAATTGCATAGTCTACCGTAGTTTTCCACACGAATTCCACAAGGTGATTGATCAAAGGCTTTTAAAGAAACTAGGCTAGCTGTAAGGGATAAGAGGGGAAATGAAACAGTTTGAGATGGGCTAAATTACTTTGGCGAAAAGAAAAAGTGATAGAAGATTACCCACCATGATAATTTTCACTGTGGAAGAAGACAGAGCCCTGATGGGACCTGCACTGCCCAAGACATCCCAGGAGATACGTGTGGTGAGCTGCTCTGCTGAGCTATCCAGAGAAACCAAGGACTGGGCTGACCAAAGAACTCCAAGGTATCCCACCTGATTCAATACACATAAACACACTTTTCCAAATTGTTGCTGCCTCATATCTTGGCTTTACATGTATAATGATATCTGAGCAGACTGCTTTGACTAAAAAACAATTCTGTTTATTCCAGAAAAGCATCAGATCAAAGCTCAGTAGGAAGGAATGGACAGGCAATAAAACCGAAAATCTCATCTCCACCCCTGCATAAATCCATTGTGTACACAGATAATGAGAACATTGCATCCAGCTCCAGTTAGTCAAAAGAGTCAGTTTTAACATACAAACCTGAATTCTTCTGTTTCACAATACCATTCATTCAGCATTTATGCTCCCTGACTCACTCTGTGCTCCATGCCAAATGCATTATACATTCTCCAAATCCCAGAGCAGAGAGCACAGAAATAAAAATGTATACACACGTGTATCTTGAATTTCGCTTAGTGGTTAAACAATTTCCTTCATTTTTAAATGATTGCCTATTTACTATAGTCAACTCCAAAGCAAATGGGTTTTGGAAAACTTCAGGTCCAAACCACCTGGAGGTGGAACTCAGAGCCTTAGACAAGATACAATGTCAGAACCTCTTTTCCAAATGCACTGTTATTTGTAGATTTTTATAATTGCATTGGTCTAGGTAAGTATGTACACAATTGTGTTAAGTACCAGCAGTGTCTGCACTTTATCTGCTGTTCACACACACACATTAATTGATGAAGAGCACAGATAAGCAACAAGCAAGTTCTAATCACTTTAGATAATCCTGTAAAACAGTTTGAGCAGAAAACCTCCGAAATCCATGCAAACTTCTCCATAGAGAGCTTCAGTTGAGGGCCATAAGGCAGTGAAGAGGCAAGCCACTGAAAAAACACTTGTCAGTGGACGGAGTGAGAGAGGGAAATAATGCTTCAACAGAGCAGAAGTCTAAAAACTATCTTAAATAGGCTGTGTTTGAAACAACCATATAGAACCATGATATAGATATATATACACACATACTCTGTATCTGTATCGGATACTACAGGCAGAACATAGCTGAGGTCTGTTCCAGGGCTCTGTTAGTACATGGAACAGATCTTTGCTGAAACACCCTGTATCACCTGTGCTCCAGCCATCATCTCTCCTAATGCAGAGAACAGCATCAGTGGGGATCCAAATGTATTACCCTTAAATAAGCTGTCAGAATGTCTAATAACCTCTCTCAAGATTTCTACTACGAAAAACAGCAGAGAGAAGCTTTACTGAGTTTACAAATTGTGATTTCTATGACCTGCAAGCAGTCAGTTGTGCAGTGCAATATATACAGGCACAGTGATAATAGGATTGCACCGTCCCTCTCTCCAGGGCCAGATTGGTAAAGTATTACTACACTTTTTCTTCAGCTGTGACACAATAAGAGGATTATGAACTAATGATCTAGTTAAAATGAATAATGCCTCAGTATATATCCTTTTAAGTGATTTGCAATACAATCTCCAGTTACACACTTTTAAAATAGGGATTTTAAACTTAAAGTAGAAAATGCTCTGAAACCTGCCAAGGAGTTGCTTAACACAGTTCAGCTTCTGTATTTATAAACACCTCACTATCATCTGCCAAAATGGTATTTTGCAATTCCTTTCTGCAGTATGCTTTTGGGAATTGCAACAGGATTCTTCCCCTATGCTAACAGGGCACCAAGGGAGCTGTTTTCATTCCTCCTTCAGCAGCTGAACATTTTTAGTGTTGTGACTATGGATACCAAGTGGTCTTGCACTGTATAAAACTGAAATCTTTTCAGCAGGAGATGCTTCATGTGCCTTCTCTTAAAAGTAGTTTGAATGATGTACAGCTGTGGTTTGTTTCCCTTTTTTTCCTATACATTACAGCTTTTCAGAGGCAACAGAAAACACACATTATTTCACATAATTTCTGAAGTGCTCAATTAAAAGAATACAGACATAGAGGCTGAGGAATACAAAAATAATTTAGAAGAGCAAGGAAGATTTACAGTAGAAATTCCACATAAGCTTATGGTTTTCTGTAGAAGAAATGTGAGTAGAACAACATGCTGTGTATCTTGTAAATAGAAAGTCCTAATTAATTCATTTATTCCTTTCTATTAAGATTTCATGCTCTATACCAGTGATTCAAGACTGCAATAAATAGCATATAAATGAGCTGCCAAACAATGAGCCTGAATAAAAATAGCAACAGTATTTTACACTGTCAAAGTTATGACACTGCATGACAGGTAAAGTTACACAGGCAGTTCAACCATAAACTTCTTTTTCTTTTTTTTATATGTGCACTTCAACAGAAACTTGACTCAGATTGAAAGTAAATGTGGTTTGTTTTTTTTTAAAGCAAACAACAACTTTGAAAAATGTGAAATTTGTAGTGCTTGGTTACTCAGTGAGAAAAAAATAAAAGTTTTAGATACTATGAACATAAAAAGGGCACATTTACTGAAGTCAGTCCTGCTCCTCTTTGCAGCTGATGTCTGCACAGACAGTCATTTCAAAAGGGGGTTGTACTTGTGAACATCAGTAAACACATATCCAAAAGCCATTTCATTGAATGCATACTCAATTTACATAAATAAGATCATTTACATTTCAGAGGTAAACTTAATAACGTCATATTGAGTTAACTCTAAATTTAAATGAAATTCAACAAAGCCATTAAAGGTAATTTCATTTTGAGATTTACAGGACCTAGCTAACCTTTCTTTAAAAAATGGAAACAAGGTAAAATTTAAT
>VWZD01004449.1:0-109733 GCA_013396695.1 Sakesphorus luctuosus | reverse complement strand
GCAGAAAAAATAAGCTTTTAATTGTATAATATTCCTGTAAATAAACAGAACATAAAAGTGAGTATGTAGCCTATTAATCACAGATCCAGTCATCTCTACATAACATATAAAATTGTGCCTTTATTACTGGTATCAATTTTATCCCCTTCCAGAATACCTTCATATATACTGATATGAGACATCCTCTAATAATTTGGTTATTTCCTAAACTAGCATTTACACCACTGGAAATGTCCAGTAATTCAGACTCAGTAGACAATGGTGCTGGCCACTACAAATGTTACAGATACAGACTGAAGAAGAATCTCAGCTGAGCAGGGAAAGTCCAGCACAGTTCTCTGAGAGATGAAACAACTCATCTTTAAATTGTCAGTAAAGCAAGGACCCAACACAAAGCACCAACAGGAGGAATACTGGAGAAGACTGTTGATCATCCTGCCTTCGTGGCTCAGGGGAACTTCGAGTATTTTTAAAATATTTTTAGAAACTGAAATAATCTTCCAATTCATAGAGATAAAGGTCCTCAGGTAAATTTAACAAAAATTTTGAATTACTGAAGTAACTTTTCTCAATAATTTAATGAATGTTACCACGATAAACAACAGACAAATAATAAAAACATGTCTTTACAGGTCATAGAGAAGAAAAATAGGCAGAGAATTAAGTTAAAAGTGGTGGTTAAATCTTCATGGCACAGTATGGTATAAATTTCATAAAGTAATATTGAAAAAAAATCAATGAAAGAAAACATTCCAAATATCTCTAAAATGTTCAGGTTGCCCAGCTAGTTCATTTTAAAAGTTGCTTATTTCTTCTTCCTGAAACAATGCCTTTTCACATCAGACATTAATGCACAAAACTACAAAGTTTGTGCACCTTGTTTGTACCAACACTAAACAGGGAGATGGTTATTTAACATTTAATACTTGTTTCAAAACTATTGCATCATTTCGTTGATGTAGAACTAAGTTATTCTGCTCAATACCAGCATGTTCACACACTCAGAACACAAAGTAAAGGTCAGCTGTTAAGATAAACGATTAGAGAGATTCAGAAGAGCTTGACAAGGTGCATTCAGAAAACTGAAACACCTACCACAATAAACTCACTTTCTTTTTTAGGCTGAAATACATATTCTTAAATGGTGTCAAGACTTACAACCAGTATCTNTACTTTCACTTTCAGGCTTGAGTGAATGGTTCTGTATTCAAAGTATCAACAACACTGTCTAGTTGGCTATTATTTAATAACAATAATAATAATAATAATATTTTTATTCTTGTTATGTTGTTGTTGTTATTGTTATTATTGTCATTATTATTGCTTTTAAAAAGCACATAAACTTCTCCAGTACAGGCCCTGCAAAATCACAGGTAAGGAAAGCTTAAAAACTGCATCTCTTAACTAGTAGAAATGCAGAAAGCTGCTGCCATACATTTAGGTCACACTGGGAGTTTTTAAATATGTTGCCTTGAAAAACTGATTTTTAAGTGAAAGCAGCTTTCCCATTTTTGCAGTGTCTTCTGAGAGGGATGTTACAAATAAACAGAAACATGTAACCTTTACTGTTACTTTGGCAGGAAGCTGAACGCTGCAGCTTTATGATTTTGCAAATCTCATTTAAGATTTCTAGCAAAAAAGTGTTAAGTAAACTGCACAAAACATCTGCTCAAGCTCTGTAAGAACACTGAGTTTATTTACAAAGCAAATATTACTGCAGATGGCTAACGATATATCATGTTGTCTTCAGAATATTAATTTTCTGAGCAGACCTTTGAGGGATGTGCTCCAGAAGAGCAGTATGTGCTCCTGCGTCATATTTTACAGATCAGCCAAACCTGGACCTGCTACAAGATATTTAGATCAAGTTTTTCTGCATCTGTTAGTGCACAAGCCAGGCTATAAGATATAACAAAAAAGATAACCAATCAGGTAAAAAAATAGGAAAATAACTGAAGAGAGTTCTAAGCAATCAAACATTAAAAGGAATGCTTCCTTAGAGCCATGCAATTTGAAATTTTCTGCCTGACACCACATGTTGGGCCCCTACGTGGTCCCTGCATGTAACCATAGCACCAGCTAAACAGAGGGTTTGCTACTCCAGATATGGCAGAGCTGCACTCCTGTGCTGGGCTGGACAGGGGCCAGTTCCAAAACCAAGAGGTGAATGTAACAGTGAGCGTGCCATGGAATTTCTGCACCTGAAGGGGAAAAAAAGCCAGAGGATTTTACCTCATCTTCTCTGGTTATTAAGGGAAATCATTATGGCTGGCTGCTTCTTCCCCACCTCATTAACCTCACAGTCCTTTACTACCATTATAACACTGCACGTAGAAACGAGAATTCTGGAATAAAATACAGATGTTTATAAAGCCCTGTGCCTGTTTACAGCTTTATATTTCGTGATTCTAAGTGGATACTAGGCATTTGGGTTGGGATTTTGAGCGGGGGAGAACAGTGAGAACATTAGAAGCTGTTTAAAAAGTGACTGATGTATATGCATTTCAAGTATGCAGTTGTCATTCTAAAAAAATTCCATCTTAGTTCATACACTAAATAATTTTAAAGTTTCATTGAGTCACAGGTTTAAGAAAACACTAATTGATACATACTGCTAACAAAAGGAGCAGTACCCTACCTGCAGTGTTGCAGTTACTTCCTACTCCTTACCAGGTAATGAATTTTACTTGGAATAAACTTTATCTGCCTTTTTACTACTGCTGCATATCTAGTTTCCCCTTTCATGTAGGCTTATAGCAAGTCCAAAGGTATAAATTTTCTGTAAACATTAATCTGCACTCAGCTATCTCCAGAGCGACAAGCTCGATGCTAAACAGTGTCCAACTGAAGGACATGACAAGATAGCTCAAAATAACTCTGTTTACTTAGCTCTTTCTAGTCCAAGACAAAAGCAGATGAACAGTGAATATGATGACCTTGGAAGTTTTTAACTTCAGGTTCTTATTTTATAGACATTTGAAAAAGAAAATACGAAGATTCTTTTATATGATACAGAGAATTTTTCTGAAAATAATTTCATGTCCTTTATAGCTAGGAATATCCATGTTGTTTTTACACAGTAACTAACTTGAGTGCCTCCTTAATTTATGGAAAATAACTTTTATCCCTATCAATTCAGCTGTGTTTGCAGTATGCCTTAAAAAAAAAAAAAAGAAAAAAGAAAAAAAGAATAAAAGAATAAAAAACTACACCAAAACCCCAAAAATCAGGAGGCTCTCAAAAGCAGTCTGTTACAGTTATGGACACATTTCAAGTACATTATTTAATAGAATTGGCTCTAAATTCTTCTACCCTCAGCTAGAAAGCTCCTGCCTGGACTGCAGTGAAAACAGCAAGGTACACCAAGCAAGCCCCTTATCGTGCTGCCTGTACAGCTTGGTGGTTCTGAGAGCAGGTTCCCATCAGTGTCTGCCTCTGCCAGACCCCAGCAGCCCTGACAGCAGCCTCAGGTACTCCATCAAATGCACCTGTTCCCAGTCCACTCACATATTCCAACACAGATGACTGCATGCCAATGGTGCTTCTAATTCAATCACAGTATCAATGGACACTTCTAATTCAATCACAGTAGCACAGAAAGAGTGAAAGAAAACACAAAGCCTGTATTTAAATGTGCCTGAAATTCAGTTGCGAAAAGTGCAATAAGCAAATGTATCCAATTTCAAATGATACCGAAGATGAAGATTTGAAGGTTGATGGCAAGATTAACCTTGCTAAAGGTTATTTTCCCTCTCTGTGCTAGGTGTGTATTCATAGGCTACAGTCAAGTCAAATATTTTTAAATATAAAACATAATATTGTATGAAAGCTTTAAGTTTCCTGCCTCAGAAATAAGGTAGAAAGGTCATCTACCAGTTAAAAACAGTCTGTATTAAACATCTATTTTTGTCAGAACAAAATGAAATTAGTACTAATTGTGCTTAAAAATAAAGGTAAAAAAAGGGTTCTCAAACATGAAAGATGAGCACTTTTAACATCAAAGAACCTACTGTACACTTCTTCGTTAGATATGACTTTTTCACTTAAGCGGAATAAAAAGCAAATTAATGAACAGATCATCTGTGGATCTAATCTGATTTTTTGTAGTTGTTCCCATATCTCATTATGCTCTCCAGCTGCAGTGGCCAATGAAGCAGTTACAGGCACTGGAAAAAAGACAGTACTTTACAGCTGAGGTTTTGAACAACAGCTATTTCATGTGCAGCACATGTTATACTATGAAACATTGTGATTATAATAATAACACTATGGGGATGACAACACATTATTTACAAATTAAAAACTATTTACTGATTAAAATTCACTAATTAATTCAGTCTTGAATTATCCTACAGAAGTACAACCATTAACAAGTTCTTCCCCATGTCACAAACCACCCAGCTTTCACTCCTTTAATATATTCTACAGACAGATTTGTAAGGTAAGAGATAAAAGTACTGCTGTAATACCTAGAAATGCTGAGACGCAGACTTGTTTTGGAGTCTTTGTTTGTTCTTAAAACTGAAGAGAGAACTTTCTATATAAAACACTCCTCCAAAATTATGTATCTATTTATCTATATGTATATATATATTCTCCATTCTCACAGGATATGCAGACTGACTCCACTAGCCTTAGCAAGGACTCCTGCCTCAAGAGACTGCTCCATTCAGGAAAGGGATGGGAACCCCGCACAGATGTCACTTGAAGAACAAACACACACAGCCCCCAGCACTTCCCAGCAGCTCTGCCCTCACCTCCCAAGCCCCCAGCTCCACTGAGGAATGCTGGCACATTCTGCACAACCTTTTCCTCTCAAGTACCATCAGCCACCTCCTGCTAACACACACAGAACCCATGCACCGCTTGCAGTGCCTACTGCACATAACCCCAAAACCAGCACCACTTCCAGGTGGCTGTTTGAAGGGAAGATAAAAAGTAACTTTCACAGGATATGCAAGAATGCTATCATGTTAGAGATCTCACTGTAAATTAGGAAAAAAATCAATTATTCTAGCCACAAACTTCATGGTACTCAAGCCTCAGCACAGCAGGGTCAAATAACAAAATCCGATGTAATGTACATCTTTATTACAGCAAAGTTTACTTTTCTGCCACTACTTCCACATTCAGAAGCAGCCTACAATTCTGCATGTCTTTTAAGCATTATCCATTAGTGCAAACTATTTGTACATGTTCCCTAAGCTAAAGACTCAAACAAACAGACTTCTGTAAAGAACCTTTCCCTCATTATTCTGTCATTACAAAGTGAGCATATAGTGTAAAATAAATGGATATACTGAGCAAAGCTATAGTCTCCCTTTAATGATACATTATTTTTTCACAGGCAACACAATTTTCATTTTGTCCAATGGAAGCATCAAGCTGACACACAGCAGTGTGTGATTTATTGATTACAAGCATACTGTGGATTCCAAGTGACAGCACACAAATTACACCTTAGGTGCCTGAATTAGGAATGTATATGGTATAGGCTGCCATGGTAAAAGGGAAAGGATGGGGGGCAGAAACCAACTCACCCCAAATCTCAGTAAATGCATCTTCTATCATCTTCTTTCTAGATCTTTCATTTGGTCATGTCAGAAAAAAGGTATTATCAGAGAATAAGTTATGAAAAAATACAGTGTCCTGAGGAATCATCAACTCTCCCCAGGCACAAACTGACACTATGGCCCCCTAGAGAGACCCAGCAGTGCCCTCTGGTGATTCAGGTCAAATTTTGCTGTTACCTGGGCAGAAAAACGTACCCCATAGTGCCCCTACAGAAGTTCCAGATAAAGGAGGAGGAGTCTGTCACCTCTGATGGTGAATTACAAAGAGCACATCCAATCTGCACGTGTTTGTACTGAGCTGTGACATTACTACAACATTTACTTTGTTGGAGTGAGTAAAAATTTTATCTGCATTTGGGGACAAGAAGGCTCCAATGTCCATCATGTCTGACACTTGTTGCAAGTTGTCAGTCCTTTGCTGATGCTAAAGAAGACAGGATAAATGGAGCAGTTTTACAGGATAAGACAACAGAAGAGACGTGTGTTTTCTTGTTTGCTTGTTCTGTTTTGGGTTTTTTCTCTTTTGAAGTTATATAAGATTCTCCACCAGAACAGGGCAGGTTCTCACAACCACATGGTAGAGTAATACAACTGAAACAAACTAAGTGCAGCAAACTGGCTGCACTATAGCAGACTATCTTTTGGTCCTTCAACAAGTTCAGGAGCAACAATGGAAAATTGCAGCATGGGAATCTCTGGCAATGTTGCTGGTCTCAGTGGAATTCAAGTATTCAAAACCCACCCTAAGTATTAACTGTATGGCAACATCTACAGGTTGGATTCCACAAATCAAAGCTTTTAACTGTGTTCTTAAGGCATAACTAATTTAGGCTCTCATGTTTTGTGTCTTACTATCTCCAAAACCAAAGTTACTCTCACTGAGCTCTTAATCTTCCTTCCATCCATTCTGGTATCCAACAGCTTCTTTTTGTCTCATCTTCTTTGGCAATTCCATACCACTCCCAACATCCCCATATAGCTATATTCTCATTGGCATTTTTTTTTCTTCAAGTACATGTAATATTTTCACTTTTGACCCACCAGCATACCCTCTGCTCTCACATATGTCTTGTCCTACATGTACTCTTTTGGTTTTGTTTCCTAACAATGCTGAGTTTTCTGAACCTGTAATACAGTTTATTTTTGAAGGTACCATTTAATTTTACAGTGTGACAAATAACTTAAGAGTAATCTGATTTGAATCTCAATTTTTGTAACTGAAGTTTTATGGCCATCATTATACATAGGTCTCATACAGGAAGTAATGATCATCCATAAAGTTCCTACTAGATCTGCATTATTTCTATTGGGAATTTAAACAAAAATTATCAAGAAAGCAGACTTGCTGTCTTGCCTACATTGTGATGGTGTAAGCTAAATATTAAAATAGCCTTTCAGCTTAAAAAATTTAACTCGAATATAAATTAAAAGACATTCAGAAAGACAGTATTCTGTGTGGCTGTGTTGTGGGGGTTTATATCAACCAAAGTTAAGGTAATAGGCCAAGAAACATACATATGTTGGATTCTCATTTCAGAGATTCACTGGAATAGTGCTACAGAACAATCAGTTAACTTCGACCATGTGAATATTTCCTTTTTCTCTTAAGGAAAGTAAGGCACAAGGCAAGGAGTGTGTCACACAGCTCCACTTCAACAGCTGTTCCCCCACTCAATTCTGTGTCAGCTGATTTTCCCCGTAGTCATTTTACCGCTATCTCCTGTGCAATTGGCTTTTGCATCTACCCTAAAAGGGCACAGAAGAGCAGCAGATGCATCACCACTGAGCATGACTTTAATTCTGCAAAGCGGGGTCAGAACTAAACACTCATTTAACCTAATTTCTTTCCTAAAATACTAACACTCCTGCTAAATCATAGTATATCCTAATTATCAATAGGTTATTAGGGACATGAATAATATGTTGCTGAGCTACTGTTTCATTTCCCATAGCTCTAAAATGTTTCCATTCTTCTTGTGTCCATCACAGTGAAAAGCAGTGTGTGCTGTCAGGCACATCACGTGCTGATCTGTGACACTTTGCAGCATTGCCTGTTTGGAAGGCAAATTGCTAAAGCTTATGACAGAGGACAAACACTCCTGTTGCTAGCAGATAATCACGCAGAGCTCACTATTCTTACAACAAAAAGGCATTTGTAATTCCCTTTTTCATTTGCTCTTTATGCTATTCTCTGTTAGTTTAATTCCAGTATTGAAAATGAAAGCCTCAATTTTAAGATAAATCTGAAAAATTACTGAAAATATAATTCATTAGTATTTACAAAGGTTTACTGTACATATAAAAGTTGTAAATGCCTACATATCCCCCATTCCTTCCCTACAGAAAATGGACAAACACCACCCAAAATAAATTTACACTTCAGAGGCAAGATAATGTCTTCTCATCTGAACAATGAGCTTTATCAAATTACACACATACAGCTGAAGAGAATGAAAGAGCTCTTAGATGTCAAAAAGGGGGGGAAACACTGCCGTGTGCAGCAAAAACTGTTGTTTGCTACTGTTTTAAAGGTCTCAAAATGCAGAAGAAACAGAAAGCACGCGTTCAACAAGAAAAAGAAATCAAACCATTATTGACTACATTGAATAGATTACAAAGTGTTGTCACTTTGTGAAGAATAAATTTAATGTTGCAAAGTATATCAGCGTGTTTAAAACAAACTGTCATTAAGCAAGCATATAGTGTAACTATAACACCGACTTTGTACTCATAAACATCCTTTCCACACAGAGCCCTCTGGGACAGTCAAAGAATTTACTGAATGAGCTACTTGGAATAAATAAAGAACACTCAACTTGGCCTGTAACACTTTAACTGATTAGAAAAAAGTTTTAACTGTTCCCCTAGTTGCCTGGAAATAGCCATTTAAAAAAAAAATGCTGCTGTGGCAACAGCAAATCTTTATTAATTCCTCATTTTTGGCTTTTATTGCATAGGGCTTGTTAAAAATAAATCTTCAATCCAACCTGTTCAGGGCTGAAAACTTAGTACTACATAGCCAACCACACAAAAGCATGGAAAAAAAGATGAGTTACCTTTTTTTTTAGCACTTACTCACAGAAACACTAGTGAACTCTGGCAATAAATTTAGCTTTAGTGACAGTTACACAAACTAAATGAGAAGATGCATTTCTTCCAGTTTACCATGCTGAGCTTTAACAAAAATCACCTTCCATTTAGCTGAAACTATCATCTACATGACTTTATTCCGAAGTTAGAGATAACATGTCAGATTTTATTTTTAAAATATTGAAATAGATTTTAAAAGTTTGCAGATAGACTTAGATAAAAATAATTTATAAATAAAGCTAAAGTGCTTGAATCTCTATTTAGCAGTAAGATAAATTTCTAGAAAACCTGTGGACTACAGGTGCATTTTCAAAATTCCAAGTTATTAGTTTAGAAGTGCATATCTTTTCAAGTTATCTGTTTAAGAGTATCAGCACTCACCTTGCCATATGTTGTTTTGTTAAAGTGCCAAGCAAGTAAAAGCAAATTGAACTCTAAGAGCTCAGAGTTGACAAAAAAAGAATTTAAAACTGCTTTATATACAACATGCCTTCCCTAGCTCCACTGTACATTCTGACTATATCCATATGGGGGCAGTAATGTTAAAGAAAATAAAACATCTTAATTAATTTGTTCAGACAAACTCTTAAACTCAAGGTTCTCAATACAATACTAAAAATCTCACCCAGAGCCTAAGTCTATTTGTTGGTGTATTTAATTGTCCATACCAATAATTTGCCATTATTTTTGCATTGTAGTTACTCAATCCAAAGCAATACCTGCAATCCAGTGCTGTCCCAAGATGGGCAGCAGATGGGGAGGAATCATTTGTCCATAGTGTTTGTAGAAACAAGATGCTAAAACGGCTCTTACGGATTGTCACCAGAGTAACATTTCCTGGATTAGGAGAACTTTATCTCAATGCAAATTATTCTATCAGGTCAGCTGCCTTCCCCCTCCATGGAGTAGCTGGAATCTCAGTGCAATAACCTGTGCCTGCATATCGGAGTAGCAGCTTCTCCCTTGAATTGAAGTTGGCCTGAACCAACAGCCTTGTCAGACTCACAGATGAAGGTTGTTTCAATCCTCATCCTGTACCCTCAGGTAGACTTTCCCAAACTAGCTACAAAAAACCACCACCAGGTGTGTCTCTGAAACAAGCCAGTTCTTCCCCAGCCTTTCCACAAAACTAGATTAAGTCACCACCAATTATTCAATGGCTTCCTGAATATCCTGGTAATCTACAGGGAAGTAGCCCTTTACTGTTCGGTGAAAAGCTGAAGAAACAGAGCAACCACCTCCACAATTTATTAGAAGAGAGGGCAGGAATAAGCTATAGAAACATAAATGTTTACAGTGTTGCACAGAAAATCCCCCAACAAAAATCAAACCCCAGAATGTACGTCAAACATACAGTGACCATTACCCTGATCCTCTCACTAAAACTCACCATTACTGTTCCCCAAACAGCCTTCTGACCTTCCCAACACAACAGCTTTCCCCCTTTCCTGGTGAAAGGGCTGAGGGGTGCATCTGTGTGAGAACAGGTCCTCTGAGATGCAGCAGGCTGTGTTCCATAGAGAAATTTGAAAACACACTTGTTTAACACAAGTTGCCAGGCACTGTAATGTCAAAATGCAACCAAAAAAAATAAATACAGAGTTTCTTTTCTGTTGAAGATTCAATGACAATTACTTAATAACTTATGCAAAAAAAAATACACAAGTGAAGTGAATTATATCAACAGAACTCCAAACCACTGTTATAGCTGTGCTACTCGGAGATGGAAATTATATAACCAAGTCATAAAATGATCACAGTGATATTTAATACTAATGGCCAATCTTCGCAAACGAAGATTTGGGAAGGGCTCACCCCACGTGGGTGTGCCCTCCGAGCCTGCGCAGTGGATTTTTTAGATGAGGCACAGCGTGCACAGAACTGGCCCCACCATTTAAGCCCCAAGGTTCATTTGCCATGGCCGAGCGAGCTTGGACAGTGACAGTGAAGTCCTTAGGACTCATCTACAGCACCTGGTACTAACCGGGGCTGACCCTGCGTGGCATCTGAGATCTGATGGGATGGGATGGCAGGGAGGTATTGAACTGCCAGGGGACGGTCCTTACTGAGACTCGAACTCGCGACCTTGGGATTCGGAGACGGGAGTGCTCTCCACTACACCATGGGACCGCCCCTCAGTGATATTTAGTTGGCTTTAAATACCACCATCCAAGGTGGTAAAACATTTTGAGCCTACTCAGTAAAAATGATGTGATTACCATAAAAACCAACATATTCCAAACACCATCATTTAAGGTGCCAAGGGTATGGCATTCGCATGTAATTCTGCAAAACTGAGGAGAAGTCTCCTTGCCTCCAGCTGTGTATATACATTGTCAGTTGAAAACAGCCATTCCCATTAACCTTCGATGAAGGCAAACTTATTTCTCCCTCACTCTGCATTTCCCAAGGCCAATTTTCTCATCCCTTTGCAATCTCCTCCATCCTCTCCTGCAACTCATCCAGCCACTCTTCATAAACATCTCCCAACTATTCATTCAACTGTTCACAGATTTTTCTTCAGTTTATTCTCACAAAATCAACAGAGCAAAGGGAAATGTGAAAATAACTGAAAATAAGACTACTTTGAACTGTAAAGCAGGTAAAACTCTGAGCTGAAGAATGATTCTGTGAAACAAAATCACAGTTATTTGTAAATGTTACTTTCATCTCAGGACTCAAACACCACTGAAGTCCCACTACACTTGGAAATAGGCAGACACATTCTACAAAGCCCTAACAGTAGATGATACAAATCTGGAACTACTACACAAAGTATTTTGGTATTAACAAGATGTGCCCACTGAGCTCCCAGCCACTTTGAAAAAGAGAATAATTTAGTTTTCTACACAAGAATTCAGAAGACAAAGTTTGCAACCTAGATTTGAAAAATTCTAATGTGGTCTGCAAAATGACACACAGTACCACAACTTATTAGTTGTAATTCAATCCCCGTAGAGAGCAAATTCATGTTTGATGATGGATAATATTTGCTTACTTTTTAATAATGACTTACCAAAATGTCTGTGACTTTTGTAATAAATTATAAGGAAAATGAGCAGAGAACTACCTAATTTCTCACTGTACTACAAAAATAACTACAACTGTCCACATTATCCAATGATTGTAATGCAAAACCATTTTGAAAGTTAGAAGAAATGAAAAGAATGAGAGAAAACTTTGACCATAACTATAAATACATCAGGGCCACCCAGTCATTGTGAAGATCCAAATGCCTGATGTCACTTCTGAAGCAACTGGTCCAACAACACTTGACTTGCAGTCTTCAAACCAGCAGCAATGAGCTCTGCTACTCTGAGACAAGCAGGGGCTGTATTAGGAGTAAAGAACATCCTTACCTGAGAGAGAATGACAACCTTGAAGTAGTGTTCTGGGGTAAGGAAAGGAAAGTCTTATTATCTGTGATCATTAGCTCAGGAACAGACACTGTGCCATATGAAGGGCAGCAGAGGGTCAGAGGTACAGAGCATGCCTACTGATTATGCTGATGGCTATCACGCCAGCTGACAGCTGGGGAATTGTGGGGTGCATTACAAATGAAGTTGACTTTATGGCTGCAAAGATATCAGCTTTCTTCATAATTTGGAACTAACAGGGAGTTTCCTCTTAAGGCAGATGGATTTCTCTGGCCATTTGAGAAGGAACTTGGTCGTTAATGCTAAGAACCTGTACAGAGACAGAATGCTAACAACTGTCTTAATTGCACTTCTGACCAGAATACCCACAGAGATCTAGACCAGAGAGCTACTGTATCAGATAAAATTCTTTCCCCAGACATTTGTTTGTCCTATTCAATCAGGATTTCTCAGATAAACATTTTGGATTTGACACTAGCAATTCTAATTTTACTTACAAAATGATGTGCTGAAAGGTTTTGGTTTTGAAAAGCAAACATGAAACATCCCTGGTGCACAAGTTTATACGGAAAGAAAAGTCTCAGTATATCCTAATCCTTGTATGTGTATGGGGTTACTGCTAAAGACTGAGGGGTGCTAACTTCTCCACCTAAATCAAGAACATATTGTGCTCTCAAAGTAACAGAGCAATGTAGCAACAGTTTCCAAGTACTGTTCTTGAGTTTCTGTTCGTAACTGTTTCCAGGACTAAGAAAAAGAAAAAAAAGAAAAACATAACGGTGGAGGAAAAAAAAATAAAAGAAAAAGAAGGAAATACTTGAGCATATCTACTTTTTAAGTCATTGAGTCCAATTCCCTTACCACAAAGAACTAACCCACTTTTGCCAACTGGGTTGAAAAGCTTGCTGTTACCTAAAAGACATCATATTCAGAGTTTAACAACAATTGTAAGCACACTGCAGCAAATAAATCATTCCTCAAGTCCACAGGCTGTAAATCAGGCTATTTTAAAATTTACTGCCCAAGTTGAGTGGAACATGGAGTGGTTTTTTGCCTCTGATCCTTGTCAGACATTCCTATTTATTTTAAAAGACATGGATGGTCTCAAAGGGATAGGATCAAACTATTGGGTACCTTTAATTTTGTTAATTATCCAATGAAGTCACATATGCATTTAAGTCAACCTAGGAGTACTCTGACACTGGGACTGGGATATAATGAACCTGTGTGCTCCTAACCACAGCATCTGCAATATTCAGAGGAATGAGAGCATCACCTTTTCACTGACAACTAATCACATCAGCTAAGCCCAATGACAAAACTATGGTATTAGATACTGACCTGCATATTCCTTAAAATGAAATTTCCAATAAAAAGTTCACAATAGAGAGAAACAGGCATTTGTATATATGTACTTGCACACATAAGGGTATATACGTATTTAGTCAAACTTCTTGTCTCCCCTACCTCCTCACCATCCCCCATGAAATCAGTCTATTAAATCAGTCTAGTATCCACCTGTTTTTTACCACATAGTTAAACAATTACATACATCCCAAAAGCCATGGCAAGTTTTCACTAGCATCAAACTACCAGTTCAGATTGTATTACCTTTTATCTGTAGGGCAGAGCCTTTACAGGCTTCAATTTTTACAGATGAAATCCATTATTCATGTGAGATAATTATGTACCATATAATTTATTTATTTAGGTTTGACTTTCTTTCTGAGCACCTCAGACTGCTTTGTTGGTTTTTTTGCAGTCAGGTTGTCTACCATCTTAGGCATAACGAAGCTGTAAGATGCTGTTCCTGCTTCTTCAGATATCACATAGGCACAAGAAGTTTTCCTGCCTTAGAAATAGGAACATATGCATACACACTATATACACATTATCAACATCTTCACACTCAGATACTGGCTTACTATCAGCACTCAGTTTCTTTCAAAAAGATCTCACATTCAGCATTAAAAACCAAAGCTTTTTTCATAATGTGATGTTTGAAACATCATGGTTGCATGGACGAATCCATTAGTACTTAGTATAAAACACAGGTGACTGCTGGACTTGACTCTGCCTGTGCCAGTAGTTGCCTGAGAATACATCAGAGCAAACCGAAACATCCCTCTTCACACCGTCAGCAAGGCTGACTGGGTGACCCAACAACCCTCCTGCTTCCGTGTGAGCTGACAACTTCACAGAACAAGAGTTTTGGAGGAGAAGTTTCAATGGAGTTTGGAAATGCAATGCACAACGACAACATAAGAAGTATAAAGAAATGAATGAAAATGAAATACACTTGGGAGATTGCTGGTCTTTGCCACTTCAAAGACAACTAACTTTTTTGCCATTTGAACATTTGTTGGCAGCAGATAAAACAAATGCCTTAGCCTTATGTATTTTCCATATTACAAAATAAAACTTTTCAATACTATATTCACTAGTTGCAATCTCATGAAACACTGGTTGAATGAAAAACATGTATAGATTTACACATATAGAGAGTTAATAATTGTTGAGTTTTCCATCATCACAATGAATTAATGTTCAGAGCAATAAAATGCAGCCAAGGATCTATTAATAATTCAGCAAAATAATAGATGACAAGTTTGAAATCCCTTTGCAGGTTGTAACAGTGCCTTCCAGTAATACCATTATAATTGAGAATCTGTCATCATTGTTACTTAAGACAGAGTGAGGTGAGGGTTTATACTTCCAGTCATCAAATTTAAATTTACAGGAAATAAGTTGTGTTCAGCATCCCCATTCTTTTCCAATAAAAGCTGTGGTCAGGAAAAGTAGCCTGTTGCACTGATGTAATCAGGTTTCATATCTTTCATTATAAATCTAATAAACAAAATCATATAAATAATTACAACCTGAATGCCTGTAAGTCTATGGGACCTGAGGAGATGAATCCCAGAGTCCTGAGGGAATTGGCTGATGTAGTTGCCAAGCCACTCTCCATGACATTTTAAAAGTGATGGAAGTCCAAAGTGACTGGAAAAGGGGAAACATTGTACCCATTATTAAAATGGGAAGAAAAGAGGACCCTGGGAACTACTGGCCTGTCAGCCTCATCTCTGTGCCTGTGAGGATCATGGCACAGATCCTCCTAGGAGCTTGGCTTCTCCTAGAAGTCTTCATGGAGGACCTGGAAGTCATTCAGCACAAACTGCAAATCCTGCCTGACCAACCTTTTGGCTTTCCATGATGGAGAAACTACATCAGTGGACAAGGGAGAGGAACACATGTAATTTTTCTGGACTTCTGTAAAGCCTTTGACACAGTTCCCCACAACATCCTCCTCTCTAAATTGAAGAGAAAAGGACTTGATTGGTGGACTGTTACACGGATAAGAAAATGGTTGGATGGTCACATCCAGAGGGGGTAGTGGTCAACAGTTCAGAGTCCCCAGGGACATCAGGGACAAGTGCTGTCTCTCACCACTCACATCTCAGGAGCCTGTATTGGCACCAGTGTTACTTAATATCTTCTTTAGCAGCACAGATGAAGGGACTGAGTGCACCCTCAGCAAATTTGCAGATGACAGCAAGCTGAGTGGTGCTGCTGACACACTTGAAGGATGGGATGCTATCCAGAGGGACCTGGACAAGCTCAGAAGTGGGCCTATGGGAATCTCATGGAGTTTAACAAGACCAAGAGCAAGGTGCTGCATCTGGGTTGGGGCAACTCCCACTATCAGTACAGGGTGGGTATGAACACATGGAGAGCAGCCCTGCCAAGGAGGACTTGGGGGTGCTGGTGGATGAGAGGCTGGGCAGGAGCAGCAATGTGTCCTTGCAGCCCAGAAAGCCAAACGTGTCCTGGGCTGCATCAAAAGTATGTCCAGCACAGCGAGAGAGGGGATTCTGCCCCTCCGCTCTGCCCTTGTGAGACCCCACCTGGAGCACTGTGTCCAGCTCGGGGATCCTCAGCACAAGACATGGACCTGTTGGAGTAAATCCAGAGGAGTGCTACCAAGATAAGCAGAGGGAGGGAGCACCTCTCATGCAAGGAAAGGCCGAGAGAGTTGATTTTTTTCAGCCTGGAAATGAGAAGGCTTCTGTGTGACCTAATCACAGCCTTCCAGTACCTGAAGAGAAGCTACAAGAAAGACAGAGAGGGACTTTTTACAAGAGCACGTAGTGACAGGACAGGGGTGAATGGATTCACACTGAAAGAGAGTAGGTCTAGATTAGATATGAGGAGGAAGTTCTTTGCTGTGAGAGTGGTGAGGCACTGGCGCAGTTTACTCAGGAAAGTTGGATGCCTCATCCCTGGAGATGTTCAAAGCTAGGCTGGATGGAGCTCTGTCTAGTCTAGTGGAAGGTGTACCTGCCCAAGGCAATGGGGTTAAAACTAGATAATCTTTAAGGTCTCTTTCAACCCAAACTATTCCATGATTCTGCTACTATCGCCATTTCCCAGTATTGAAAAAATATTGGAAGGAGCCTGCCCTACAGCCTGCAATTGTTATATACACAGTAATTTCACTAGGGGATTCCCAACGAGATAAATACATCTTTTTCTTCCTTATCTTCTGGAAATCAATGAATATTTCAATTATATAAAACATTTCTCCTTATGACAGGAAGACTATCACTAAAGAACCTCCCATATTTTTGGATCACTCTGCTTTCACTCTGTCTCCTCTATGTTGTGTGCTTAGGATTCTCTCCATTACAGTCCTACAAAAGCACAAGTAAATTAAAAGTAACAAACTGAACAAATTAACCAACTCCTGAGGACACCTGTCAAGACAACAATGTCTAGTGTTGTGCTCATGAGGATGTGATCACTTTCTATTTTTGGCAAAGTACAACAACCTTCTCACTCTATCCAAAGCTCACTCTCCTGTCAACAGATTAAAACACTGCCCTAACCCTGCCAATGCTGTCACTGCAGCTACTGATCACACTCCTCACAGCAGCAAAAACCTGAGGACTTTCACCTTGTCAGACCCCACAGAAGCTTGATAAGAAAGGTGTTAACAAAGGACACGGCTGTCAAAGAGCTGTGCCACAGACAAATCTATAGATTAGCAACATAATCCAGTGAGACTTCAGTGACAGCTCTAAAGACCCAGTGCCTGTTCTGTATCAGATCTAGGTCCCTGACATTTTAAGGAAGTAAAATTATTACTGATTTGGGTTATCAAACCAAGCCAGAAACAGCAAACCAGCCAGTAGCCAGCTGGCCTCTTCTGTGTCAGCCACATACTACCAGGAGAGAGATAATGGCTTCACACCATCCAACTATTTCTACTTAACACCAGAATTATGAGACTGTGGTAGAGAAATGCTCTCATATCTTAAGTGACATTTAGGCTATTTTCAAAAAATAAAAGGAAAAAAGAACCTACAAATCGGTACATTAGGACTAAGCTTTAACTTGAATTCTTCGTCAAATACAAAGTATGTGAGAAGAGTTCCTGAATTCTTAAGATCTAAAAAAGGAATTGTTACAGTTCGAGTTTTCTGCATGTTTTCCTTTGCAAAAATAAACCAAACATTTAAAAGACATTTAATGGAATCTCTTCTTCACAAAAAGTATAAAGAGAACGAGCTGAGCAATTTTTAAAATCCACATTTGAAGACTAAATATTTATGGAAGAATGATCATTTTGCTTCTATGATACCACAGTCATAGTACATGTGATTAAGCAACAAATGTCTTCCAGAAAACCATGCTCTTTAAACTTAACTTTGGAGCAGGTCTGTGTAAATAATCTAAATATATTAAACTCTTAAAATGTCAGTCACAAGATGAAATATTTGTCACAAATTTATTCTAACTCCCCAATCTTGAGGATTCAGATTATTAATTTTCAATGCTTCCTACTTTTGAGAGGTAATATAACTTCATAGTTTCTGCAAGTTTCTTGCTAGCCCAAACTACTTTTTTGAGACATTCTACAGCATTTATTTTCTTTTTACAAGGTGTATGTGATGCTCATGAGGTAAACATATCATGATTACTGGGCTTAAAGTAGGAGAAGGGGACACCACAGTAGAAAAACGTAAAGGAAAAATACTGGAAACACTCCTTTTATGAGGTTCCTGTAATCACATGCAGACTAATCTGGCTTTTGTTGGGCTCTTCGTCCAACCTTTACTATCATTAGATTTCTTATGCTCTCTTCTGGCCCCAAATCTTACTAAGTTCATGACCTTTTCAGCAAATAAATGTAAGTTTTACTAGTACTGGCATAAAACAATCCTGTTGAAAAGTTAAAAATATTAAAGAAAGGCTCTTGCTATGAACAGCTGAAAGACCATGTTTAGTTTCTTGGAAAATAATTCATTCCTGAGTCTTGGAGTGCGTATATAGGGACTCTCTGAGTCTCCTCCAAGTCCTAGTGCTCAGGAGAGTATGTGATCTCTAAAGACTCCTAAAAGCTTCCCACAACTTTGGTGCAGGGCAAACACACACCGTGATGCCAGTGGAGATTACGACTGAAGAACAGAGTGGAGGTACTGCAATATTATTGCTCAACAATTGAGGTCTGTGTACATATTTTTTAATTTTTTTTTCCCCAATGGAACAGATTTATAAGCTGATTTTTTTCACAAATGATGCAACACTATTCAAATCACCTACAAAATTTTATGAGTAAAACTTTTACCTCAAATCACTGAAGATTTGTCAAAGTGGCTTTATTAGTATGTAGCACACTTAGAACTGAACTAAATTTGACTGTTTGCCATTAATCAACTTTCAGCTGACTTCTGGTTTCAGGCTTCTATTCTCACAACAAGCTCTATCATTCAGTTTTAAACCAGACTACAAGCATCAATCCTGGACAGACAATAAAAAGTTATATCAGCTGAAGGTTTATATGCTTTACCAGTGAAAAGCAATGCTGCTTCTTTCATTCCAGTGTGGCAGAGGTAAATACATAAGTAAATATTGTCTGCTTGCATCTTATTCATGCAGCATCTTACATTCTAAGATTGTGTTTTGAACTAACAACAGTTTATAAACTGAAATATCACTGACCCTTTGATAAAAGATTGAAGCTATGCAATTTATATTTTTCTTATGTTTTGTCACAAGCCAAGCAATAAATACACCTTTCTAAGAGAAATGTGAAGCACAACCTCTCAAATTTTCACCTGTAATCATTATTTTTTCCATGTAGCAGCGTATGTAGTAATAATACAATAGAGATGGCAAAATACACAACCAATATCTGCTTATTCCATTCTTAAACAGCATTTAAGAGTAACTAAAGTTTTAATTCTATAATTACATTCAAAGACAGTTATACAGATAAATTATAATTAGTAATAAAAATATTCCAATTAAGCAGATCTTGTAAAATAAAAGACCTCAACAGACATTTGATGCACCATATATTGGAAGCTAAAAAGAGGTTCAGTGTCCCATATCTTACAAGCCCACATTTGGTTTTGACATTACCAGCAATAGAGAATACATTGATCATCCTTCATAAACAGCTCTAATCATTACAATACACAACTATTGAGTTTAAATTGTTCTAGAATCTGCCCCTGTCTACCATCAGTCAGCCAAGACTATCTATTTTTAAAATTACTTAGTAAGCAGTTTTCACAATATTTAGTTTATTATACCCTCACACTGTCAGGGTTTAGTGGTCATTTCTTCTTCCTCAGATCTGGAGTAGTTATTCCCAAAACAAGCTGTACCCTTTCTCTGTAATATCACTACTTGTCACTACATTTTGTGAAATCTTATTCTAATGCCACTGGCCTGTTGGTATCTAAATAAGAAATACAAAAGTCATCTTGTGGGGGAAAAAAAAAAACAGACTCCACTGCTAAAACAAGGATTATCTGTTTCAAATCACAATTACGCACCCTTTGTTGCTGTCATGTCTCTAATGATGTTATGGGGAGAACTTAAAGCCCTTCAGGTTGGCCCTTCTGATGGAGCAGCCCTTGAACAGAGAGCAGCAAGAGGATGAAGCGACCAAGTCATTACGGAGAGGTGATTCGCTCCAAATCCTCAGATTGACAGTTACGGATGAGCTTTTTTGTCCCAAAAATAAATACCCCTGCCTCCCCAGACCTGATCTAGGGCCTCCATCAACAAGCATCACCCACACAGAAAGGAACAGCTCATCATAGGTGCCTTCATTTCCTGAGTTACAAATTCAAGATCAGGGTATGCCTGAACAACATAACTAATTACCACTGTGCCTGGATAAAAATTTCAACTGCTTGGTTCCTTGGGAACTACGAAGTATTGAATACATTTTCTCCACAAAAGCAATTACAAATTCCTGGAATTTAAAATAGTTCAGTCACATGTTTCCCAAAGCACTACTTTTGAAAAGAAAGCAAAGGTATGGCAAAAGCAATCTTCCTCTCAGAGAAAATTTCTTGATAGCATACTGTTGCAGAACTTAAAGTTACATAATTTTTATAAGGACGCGTTGAAATAGGAATAATTTCTTTTAGTTGTGTTAAAACCAAAGGGATGACCCTCAGTTTTGTTCCTTTCACCAAGAACAAATTAAAAGAAATTTATGTTGTTTAATTTTCAATTCCTTTATTGTATTCTTACTTCAAAAGCCAGTTCTCCAGCAGAGACCCCACTGTTGGCTTAAAACAAACAAAGATTTCCAAAGCTTTTATCTTTGCTACTGTTTGCAAGGATCTCCTCCAAAACCCAGCTAAGGGCTTTATGCATGTTCAAATCTTCCATCCCATCCTGCATTCATTACTTCACCCCATTAACATTCCATGCAGAGAGCCCTTTGCTGGTTTTACGAGGCGAAACCACAGACTGTCAGGTTACCAAAGCCCTGCCGAGAACACTCCCCTCGGTGAAACTGTTCATCAGGAGTCTGTTTACATGGATTTGTAATGAATTATCAGCATTATAGAACTGGAGAAAATATAGAAAGGTTGGTAGTAAAAATACAAAACTTATCTCTATATCTATAAATAACATTGACCACTTTCTTCCTTGTTGATACAATTTCATTGTATCATTGTTTATTAAATGATATTTAAAACATAATTAGTATACTTTACTACTTTATCTCAGGACTTTTTGTGTTGTTTTACTCAGCTGGTGATAAGGTGGTAAAAGGGAAAGTTTTATGGCTCGTAGGACATGTGGACTGATGTTTTCTCAAGTGTTCTGACTTAAAATTATTATTGCATTGGTACCTGTAATTCATTTGATGAGGAGGATGACAAGTCTATCTATATTCTTATACTCCACATACATAAATTAATACTTAAAAAGAACTAGTATGAGTATGTTTTTTTGGGACCTGTCTTATCAGTACTCAACATAATTAGCTGAAGAAAGATTAAGCTGGATGGGGCTTTGAGCAACTTGGTCTAGTGGAAAGTAAGGATGGAACTTGATGATCTTGAACACCCCCTCCAACCCACATCATTCTACAATACCAAATCGCAGTAACTGCAGAATTTAAACACAAATAATACTAATTTCATAATTAAACTGTTTTTAATGCACAGTTCAAAATGAGTGTATACACATGCATATACACCCACAGTAACACAGGAGCACAGCATTCAGACATTCACACTTTATCACACCACCCGACCTGCCACAGCTGTATCTTGGTGCTCAAGCAGCACCTCAGGTGCCTATGGGGCTTTAGTTGAAGTCCTCTTCATTCAAAGGTTTCCTCCTATCTTGCAGAGCAACAGGACTTCTTTGCATCTTTCAACAGGGACAGAACAAGGCTCATATTCATTTTAGATTGAAAAAATATTACAGAAGTACACAGATTTATAATTATAAAATACACTTCACTCCCTTAGTAGGAGTGCAGCTTGCAAAAAGGGAGAAATTCAATGCTACACTTATTTTAGCTCTAACAAAGGATGGAAACAAAAATCAGAAAATAAGATGTTAAGTAAAACCTAAAAAGGAAAAGAATGCTAAAGAAATAAAGTGATATGCTTTAGAGAAGGTTTGTATAATATACAGCTGTTTACTTTTCTCTAGCTACTGAAACAAGATTATAGGACTAAAAGATTTTACTGAGACAATTGAGGGATTTTTCACCCAATGTAATAGAAGATGTAACGTATCAGTAAAATCATCTTTATATCCTTTATATCTAAGTTATCATCATTAGAATAATACTACTGCTACAAAGGCATGCGCATAAAAATGTTTATTTGGGTTAGTTAAGCTAGATGAATTACACTTAACACATTTAAGAAAGAACGGAATGGGAAACCATCTTGGAAATACAATTGTCACAGGAAATTTTAATTCACGGTCTAGTTTTAATAATGAAAACTACTTACACATTTATGTACATCACCTTATTGTGGTTTTAAGGATAAAAACTGCTACTTGGAATAATTTCACAAAAGAGATGTTCGACATTTTCCAAAGGTCATTTAGGATTGCAAAGAGAACAATCATCATGTCCAATTAGCTGTTTCACACCATACCACCATTTCTCATAAACTGAAGTATAGAGAGGGTGGTTCAAGCAAGAACTAATTACATGAGTAATTAGCTGCCAATTTGATTCTCATTGCAAATCCTACCAATGGCACTAACCAAATATCCCCCATTCAAAAAATCTTGTTTACATGTGACACTACACAACTCTGTAATAACTTGACATCTCTACTTAGTAGCAACACATTGCTGAGCTACTAATTTTACTTCTGTCCTAAAAAGAGGAAAAAAATTATGAAGGTCAGAAGTAAGTCAGAAAGGCTACTTTCACAGGGACAGGATGATTCAGAGGGAGCTGAGAATAAGGACCAGCTCCAGTAGGGAGCCAATTGCATGAAGAAATCGCTACCAAATACTTCCAAGATCTGCAACACAACTTGTTCGACCTCCAGTAAAAGGCCACTTCTTTCAGGCAATTGCCTGTTTTTGGTCCCTCGGGTGGTCCAAGACCTGGGTGGTCCAGTGATTTCAGCTTGGACAGCTTACTTCAGTTTTTACTGTATTTAACTGTCTCACATCACATTTTATTCTTCTGAAGAAAAAAAAAAATCAAACTCCATTAAAACAAGAAACAGGCTCTTATTTAAAACTTGCTTCCTGAACATTCATGTGAGTCTTATGGGAAAACTGGATCACAAAACCAAAACAAACAAACAAAAAGCTTTTACACTACATCATTCCAAACGAGATGAAGGACCCTAGGGACTGAAAACAATCCTGAACACAGAATCCATCTGCACAGTAGTCTGACATCTTTAAATGCTGAGGCTACTACTCATGTTCTCACACCACACTGGGCAGAACTGTTACATCATTTTTTTCGTACTAGTGTGGGATGTAAGGAAGAGAAGGAGTCAGTGCAGGTGAGGCTGACACTTCCACAGTTGGCTACATTGCTTTGCAACTCTCAACTGAGATTTCCTGTCCAACTGGTTTTGCTGGGCCCTACTGCAAGCTCAGGTTTATCCTTCATTTTTCCCATCACACCAGTGTTACATTTTTTTCCCCCTCTCCATAGTCTTATTCATTAATTATACTTGACATGTCAAATTACACATAACTAAATTATCTTCACTATCAAACTGCATAAAACTTAGCAGTAGACCATTCAATTGTTCCACACAGGGATTCATTACAAAGTCTAAGCAGATTAAAATTCAAAGGATAGTCCAGCAACATTGATTTTGTTAACACTAGATGGTACCAGTATGTGGAAATAATGAATAAGCAACCAAACCAAAACAAAAAAACCTGAAAGAACTGATCCTCACTTAAAAAAATACAAATAATTTTTATTAAATCAGAAAATTCAGTTTGAATGGGAGAGGAGGAGGAGGCAACATTGCTTTATTTTCCTAAAATCAAAATATGTTCTGAATTTTCAAATGTACTTCTCCTTCTTTTTTTTAAACAGAGATGATTATGTCAAAATGATTCTTCTCATGATAGAAAAGAATTTTCATTAACTGGAGTCAGAAAGTTCTGAAAGATTCAAGAAACACACCAGCAAATGCTTGAACTGCTATTATTATCCCCCAAACTGCCTTCAGGAGGATTTAGCAATAATGCTGCTAAACAAGTTTGAAGTTTTTTATCAGTTTCAAATTAAGAATCAATTTAACAACACATACTATAAAAATCTACTTATGCTTTTTACTTATACTTATTATTAATGTGTTCAGTGTTACACCTCAAATAATTACATACCCTGGGAAGGGGGACTATTATTAGTAAATTGATGATTCTTGAAGGCAGTTTTGCACGGAGGGTTTTAAAATAAGCACTGTCCCCTTTTTGAGTGAATGCAATCCTCTTCCTTTGGGACTAAAAATGTGTAAGTTCATACATGCAAAATTCATACAACACAATTGCTTCATCAGAACTATTTAATCTTTAAAATATAATTTTAATATTATAGAATGCTTAAAGTTAATAAATACGTAATAAACTAATTCCTCCCTATCAGCATTAATACTGGTAAATTAGGCAGTACTCAGAAGTTACCACAACATCAGCCGGGCGAATGCAGTGAGTAAATCCAGAACAGACAATGCCTTGGGAGATTCTGTCTTCCCTTCTCCCAAGATCAGGCAACCACTGGCATTTCAGGAGGGGAAAAACTGCCCTAGAAAAAATCCTGTATTTGCTTCACTGAAATGCATTTTAATAGCTTGAGCAAGCAAAAGCAATCAGTATGCTGAAAAGAGAAGCATCAAACAGACAAAAATTCTTCCCTGACCCAAGGATAAACTCCAAATACAACCTGTGAAATCTCCCCACCGGATAGAAGCAGCATGTGAACAGGAGGAAAAAACCACCTTTACATTTACCTATGCCTTAAGCAATAAACACATTAAAACCCTTCAGTTGCAGAATTCTGCTGTGTTATTGTCTTTCATATGGAAAATGCATGAGCAGCATATGTAAATCTGCTCAAATCATTCTGCTGTTAAACAAACAAGCACATGCCTAGAGGGGACAGAATAAAGTAACTGGTCTCCTGATGATGAATAGCATTAACTTGCTTTGGCTTGCCAAGTCAGTAAGTGGTGTGAATTTAATGGCAATTAGCCCAGATCAAAGTTGAAGTACCATGAACAAAGTAAGTAAAACTGACAATATCAAAGGGGGGCAGCATATCATGAGTGACTGAAAAAAAATTACTTAGATTTATTTATAATGTTTGGAGCTGTTAATGAAAAAGGGCAGATCCTTACAAAATGTTTATTTTCTAAACAGTATTACCAACTAAGCAGATTTCTAGGAGATTGCTTTCATGGGTAAATTGGCCAAAAAAACTGACAGTGAAGTAAACTGTTCTGTAATGGCTCCCATTGTGGACACGCTGCTCAGAACGATTTTTTCTCAAGAAATCAAACTCTGAGTCAAAGTCAAGCATTCTCCCTCATACCTGGCAAGTAATTTATCAGCCATTCAAAGCAACAGAGAAAGTTCACAGCTGCCAGAAAGGGGCAGAAGAAGAGAGAGTTGGTGTGTTTTATATGCAGTAGGCATTAGGGACTATTAGTAATAGGAAAAATATTCCTCTCATTAAATCTACATGTCCTAATTAAGACTGACATTTAAAAAGCTATAAATTTAAAATATACATGAATGAGCTGGAAAAAACAGCTTTGCATTTTTTTTTTATTTGTAGTGCTTAAGGAGACCTCCACCTCCATGTAATATTAGCAGAATTAAATGCCTCTTTCAGAAATATTTACAAAACCTACAGCATGCTTACTAATATCTAACCACTATCACTGTAAAATTTCAGGCTTCATGTAATACCTTCCAACTAAGAGTCTGAAAATATTCTTATGGGAATTCCCATAGCATTTAGCATGGATGGTACCATGTAGTTTACTAATTAGACAGAATGAGTAAGTTAGTAGAAGAAATTGAAATTAACAGAAGTTCACTTCTCTCCATTGTCATCACTAGGCCATTCTCTTAATACAGGTAAAATAATAAAGAACCCAAACAAGTTGCATTCTGTTTGAAATAAATGTATTAAAGCTCAGCACAGAGAAATGGCCTGGTATTACAAACTAATGTATTTTTGACCTTAAGCTGAAGGGTAAAGACCCAGCAGTTCTTCAGCAATTAATCAGTCAGGTTTATGAGGGATTTGCTTGAGCAAGGACTAAGTTTCTCAGAAGATCAAAGATAACTGGTGTTACACTCTGCCCTAACCAGACCCAGATTCACACTTTCCATTACTTATTTACATTGATCTTATGACTATTTTTATAGATCCATCCAAATAAGTGTGCTTTTACTCTTTTACTAATATTTGTTTAATTAAGTTAATTAATTACAGGTTAACTGAAATGTCGTACAAAAGACCTCACGCAGCTTTCAAAGTGTAGGCTGAATCTAATCTCTTTTTTTTCTTTTAACTAGCAGTAAGGATAAAGTCAATAAATTGTCAATTAATAACATACTTGCTTTGATGGCTCTTCAGTAATTTACTTTCATACCACTTAATAAATTTCTTCGGAAAACTTCTGGGATCACTGATACAGTCCCTCTGCCATGGGAAAATTTCGTTTAAATCTGCTCTACTGCCAATAAACCAATAAGACTAACTGGCTGATAATCCTCCCACACTACACTGTTTAGGTATAGGCACTCAAGCAGCAAAAGTTTAATTTGTTCCGCTAATGGCACAGAAAACTACTCAAACTTATTCACCATATAAATTTGAACTTCAATCTGCTACTTTTTGTTATTCCTTAGGCAGAAAATTCAAGCTATTGGATGTTTTGTAACTCGGACTATTTTCCTTTTCCTTGATCCGAAGCATAACAATAATAATGGACACTATCAGTAACTAAATATTAAACTGCACTTCACAGAAGAAACATAGTAAAAAAGCCTTAGAAGAGTCTGAATATTATTTGCATTGGCACACTGACATGCAAGGCACATTCTACTGTTCTAAGTAGGTGTAACATTATTCTTAAACACTAAACCCAGCCATGCTAGTCGCCTTGGACATATTTCAAGCTGCCACACAGTAGCTTTTGTTTAGAATTTCTAGTGAGATAACACATACTTTATTAGGTACAGCAGATAATGTTTGTAAGGTAATTTAATTTAAAAGAGAACACTACTTTAGTAAAGAAGCCATATGATGCTAAAAACACTGATTTTCTCTCAAGCTGTGCTGATAGCATTGATACTGGTTAATATAAATGAAAAGATCTGTTATGTGTAAGAGAATTTGGCATGCAAAGTTCATTTTAAAATGTTGCAAGCGTCAAATATTCATGACAGGCCAAAGCCAGGTAGAGTTCCCAAAATAACTATGACAACATATTTTATCATTATCCTATCTCATGCAGGAAAAACTACTGGAAAGTAACAGAAAAACTAACTACATATATATATTAGTATACCATATTTTCTATCCAACTATATATTAAGGAGAGTTAGTCTGCATTTTCCTAAAAAAAGGTCAATTGCATTGCACTGCTACTGACAGCAACTAGGCAGAATCTGTCAAAAAACAAGTGTTTGGTCAGAAAACAAGTGTTTGGCTGGCATTCTCCCTGGGGTATGAAAAACCAACTGGGGATTTTCCAAAGTGACTGAGTTATGGATAAAGGAAATAAAGAAACTGTCTTCCTATTCCACTAGTAATCCTTTGGGAAACCAGAGAATCTAGAGCTAAAATGATTTGTATTTTCTCCCAAGTTGTAGCTCTCCAATATATTTATAGGGTTAGGTCAAACAGTGCACTGTGGATGGCAGCATCATTTTTCTAAGCTTTCCTCCCAAATCTCAACAATACTCAGAGGATCTTATTCATAAAGAGAATAGGTATTTTGTTCTCTCCTTACACTCACATACATGTATATATACACATTTAAGAAAATTATGCCAGCTGTCTGATAACTAATTATATATTCCCACTTTTTAAAAGCATAATCAAGAAAGTGACTCTGGCCCTTCAAATTCTTATTGTGGTATTCCAGTTTAAGAAATGAAGGGTAGGAAGAGGGCTTTATCTCTTAAGAAAAAAAAAAAAAAATCTCTGTCAGAGCTAGTTGAGCTGCTGCCATTTGAGAAGGGGTGAAAAACTGTGGCAGCTCAATCCAGAGCCGAGCCACAGTCAAGGCTGCAAGGGTTAGTGCATCCTTCCTGCAAAGATCCCTCCGTTGCACTCCTGAAACAGCCCAATAGAGCACCTCGGTGGCAAAGAGCAATACAGACCATTCCTTAATGCTCCAGTTTACACAACAGTGCAAGATGAATACTGCCCTCCTTGGTAATACAGAATCATGGAGTCTTTTAGGTTGGAAAAGGCTTTTAAAATCAAAGTCCATCCATTAACCTGGCCCTGCCAAGTTTACCACTGAACTATGGCTCTGAATGCCACATCTACATGTCTTTTAAATACCACCAGGGATAGTGACTCAATCAGTTCCCTGGGCAGTCTATTCCAAAGCCTGACCACCCTTTCAGTAAATAAATGTTTCCTAATATCCAATTGAAACTTCCTCTGGCACAACTTGAAGCCATTTCCTCCTGTCCTATTGCTTGGTAACTGTGAGAAGAGATAAGTCCCCACCCGGCTACACCCTCCTTTCATTGAGCAGTAGAGAGCGATAAGCTAACTCTAACTCTCTTTTTCTCCAGGCTAAACACCCCCAGCTCCCTCAGCCACTCCTCACAGGACTTACTCTCTAAACCCTTCATGAGCTTCACTGCCCTTCTCTGGACTCACTCCTCAATGTCTTTCTTGTAGTGAGTGGTCCAGAACCTGACAGTGGTGAGGCCACACCTTGAGTCCTATATCAAGTACAGGGGCACAGTCACTGCCCTGGTCCTGGTGACCACACTATTTCTGATACAGGCCAGGATGCCATTGGCCTTCTTGGCCACCAGGGCACACTGCCAGGTCTTGTTCAGCCATTGCTGATCAGCACCCCCAGGGCCTTTTCTGATGGGCAGCTTTCCAGCCCCTCTTCCCCAAGCCTGTAACACTACACAGACCTGTTGTGACTCAAGTGCAGGACCTGGCATTTTGGGGGTTTTGTTTTACAAATTTCTTTGCTATTTTAGGATCCTTACTGCATACAAGCCTCGGACAGGAGGGCCCGACCAGGGCAGGGTTGGCTTTATGACATCCAGTTTAGGACAGAGCTGGGATTTTCAGCTGGCACTTTGGCTTGCTGAGCCTATGACAATTGTCCTCAGCCTACCAATCCCATCTGTCAAGAGGGCTTCGCAGAGCCTTCCTACCCTTGAGCAGACCAACACACCCACCCAACGTGGTGTTTTCTGTCAACTGACTGAGGGTGCACTCAATCCCCTCCTCCAAATGACCAATAAATATATGAAACAAGACTGGTCCCAGTACTGAATCCTCGGGAACCTCACCAGTGACCTGTCACCAGCTGGATTTAGTTCCATTCACCACCACTACACTCATGGCCTGGCCATCCAGCCAGTTTTATGCTTAGTAAGGAGTACACCCATCCACAACATGAGCAACCAGTTTCTCCAAAAGAATGCTGTGGAAAATGGTGCCAAGAGCTTTAATAAGTTCAGGTAGACAACATCCACAGCCTTTCCCTCATCCACTAAGCAGGCCACTCTGTCATAGGAGATCAAATTGGACAAGCTGGACCTGCCTTTTTTAATCCCATACTGGCTGGACCTGATCCCCTGGTGGTCCTGCATGTGCCACATGATGACACTCAAGATGATCTGCTGCATAACATTCCCCAGCACCAAGGTCAGGCTGTCAGGCCTGTAGTTCCACAGATCTTCCTTCTGGCCCTTCTTATAGATGGGTATCACACATCTTCCAACTCCCAGTCACCAGGGACCTCCCCAGTTAGGCAGAACTGCTGGTAAATGATTAAAAGCAGCTTTGTGAGCTCTTCTGCCAGATCCCATTTGGATCCATAGACATGTGTAAGTCCAAGTGATATGACACATCATTGTCCATTTCCCCTTCCATTATGGGGGTGTCACTCTTCTCCCTGTGTCTGTTTCTGAGCTCAGGGGGCTGAGTATCTGAAGAACAACTGGTCTTGTAACAAAAGACTGAGGCAGAGAAGGCATTAGGTACCTAAACCTTTTCCTCATCTTTTGCCACTATGTTTGCCCCCATATCCAATAACAGGTGGATATTGTCCTTAGCCCTCCTTTTGTTGCTGATGTATTTACAGGAACATTTTTCACTGTCTTCCATGGCAGTAGCCAGATTAAATTCCAGTGGTGCTTTGGCCTTTTTAATTTTCTCCCTTCGTAACCTCACAGCTTCTTTACAGTCCTTCTGAGTTGTCTGTCCCTTCTTCCAAAAGTCACAAGCTCTCCTTTTTTTCCCCAAGTTCAGCCAAAGCTTTCTGTTCACCCAGATCACCTTTCTCAGTACATGGGGATAGCCTGCTACTGCATCTTTAAGATTTCTTTTTTAAATTATGTCCAGCCTTCCTGAACTCCTTTTCCCTCAAGGACTGTCTCCCAAGGAACTCTCTCAACCAATCTCCCAAACAGGCCTAAGTTTGCTCTCTGGAAGTTCAAAGCAGCAGCAGTTCTGCTGAACCCCCTCCTTACTTCAGGAATTGAGAACTCTATCATTTCATGATCACTGTGCCCAAGAGGCCTCCAACCACCACATCACCCACCAGTCCTTCCCTGTTCACAACCGGTCCAGCTGGCGCCTTCCCTAGTTGACTTACTCACCAGCTGTGTCAAGAAGTCAACCTCCACACACTCCAGGAACCTCCTAGGCTGTTTCCTCTCCACTGTATTGTATTTCAGCAGACATCTGCTAAGCTGAAGTCCTCCATGAGAACAAGAGCCAGTGACTGTGAGACTTCTCCCAGCTGCTTACAGAATAGTTGATCTGCCTCTTCAGCCTGGCTGGGAGGTCTATAGGACACTCTTACCATGATACCTGGCTTGTTGGCCTTCTCCCAGATTCTTAATATAAACACTCACCCATCACCATCAAGGTCTAGACAATCGAAACACTCCCTAACATCCAGGGCTACTACACCATCTCTCCTTCCTTGCCCACCCCTTCTGAAGAGTTTATAGCCATCCATTGCAGGACTCCAATTGTGCAAGTCATCCCATCACATTTCCATGATGGCAACTGTGTCAGTTTTCCTGTTGTGCAATGGCTTCCAGCTCCTCCTGTTTGTTGCCCATGCTCCATTGATTGGTGTGGATTTAATCCTGCCACCCCTGGAGAGTGACAGGCCCTAATTCCTATGGAACTGTTCTCAGGCATTTCCATGGTTTCTAAAAATCCAATAACCCTTATGTCTTCGCTGCCATATGGATTTCCAACTCCTGTGTCCACTGAAATGACAGACCAAAGGATCTTACTGGCAAACCACCCTTCAGGTAACGGTGAGCTGCCCCCAGGCTTATTTGTAGCAAGCTTGATTTTATTCCATTCCCATTTCAAAGCTAATTTAAAGTTTTTTCAATGAGTCCTGCTAACTCCTGTGCAAAAAGTAAACTTGAAGACCTACATCCAAGAACTCTAGAAGGGCTGCCTTGGAAAAATGTAACTGAAGATTTTAACCATTACACTTCTACCTTTAAGATGGATTATTCTTGCCTCTCAGCTTTCCTAGTACCAGGAAGGAAGGCACAGTCCTGAGTTTGTGGCTTAATTTGCTGCCTTTGTGCAAAGAACACCTGCTCCTTCCATCATGATTTTGAGATAGTGATTTTCCAGAAGAAAAAGACAATAATATGGTGTAAGCTAGAGATGTTCTGTTCCAGCAAACAGACTGAAAGTACAAGGAATCTTAATTCTGCTTGTAACAGAAAGAAGGAAAACACTACTTGACCAGTTCCTGAGTGCTCCTTCATTAGGCACCCCTGCAGCCTCACCGACTGCTGTCAGACGACTGTAAGTATCCCTGGATATAGAGAACACCAACATTATCGTCTGTTTCCAAAGTGCAACACATAGATCACACCACCCTTATAGGCATTCCAACACGCACAACTGAATGTTCCTGCTCTAACTCACTACTTGTCATAGGAATATGCAAAATTCCTGCAGTAAAAGAGGAGTTGTTACTTCTGTATTGTTGACTTGGGAAGTGTGAAAATACTTGATCCACATCTGGCACTTCTTAACAAAAAAATCTCTGCTTCAAATGTAATGGGATGCACACCCTTTGGTATGGTGCAAGCATCTGAAAAAAAATTAGGATTGAATAGGTAATTTCCTGCGTGTCTTTTCAAAGACAATACAGTATCAAGCTGTGAGGAACCTGGTGATGCCATCATCTGCAAAAGACTGTGTAAACTGCAACATCCCAACAGTGCAAAGAGACACACATCAATCTAGTATGTGGCTTTTACCAGCTATTATACTCCAATGTACTTAGAAAGCACAAAGGTAGTACTTTTGAAACTGCTATCCATACATATGCTTTATTTTGATCTTTTACACATCTTTAGTTACCATTTTCTCATTACAAGCACAATAAAAGAGAAAAACTCTATTTTAACAAAGGAAATAAGGTCTTCAAATGAAGTTGGAATAAACTGTGCAATAGAAGTGTGCAAAAAGCAGACAAATATTCTGTTTCTTTAGTCCCAAATGTCCCAAAGGCTCAAGAAAATATAAAGTCTTTAACCAGAGATGCAATGACTAAAACAATACTAACCTTGATTAGCAATTCAAATGATCACACCTCGCTTTAGACTAAAGACACAGAGAATAGCTGGTAGCTGACATCTTACTTCAACATTTTACAGCTGCTCTAAAGCAGACTAAAGACATTTGAATGCATGCATGCATCTTATTTTCCCAGGATTTCAAAGTCCACATCCAGGCTGCTGCTCAGCCATTATAAATGAGTAATTCAAGTAGGGCATGACTGCTTCTTGTATTAACTTGATAAAGATGTTTCAGTTGGAGTGCATCAGCAGTTGTGTTAAGTCACCCCTTTCACAGGCTTATATTTACTCTGTGTTATGTTACCAGTGAAGGGGGAAAAAAGTATTATTGGTTTCAAGTTCTTGAAAGTTTTTACATTAAATGCAATTAGTATTATGATATTTATACTTTATTGTACCAATTTTCAAAATTCAGAAACATAAACATACAATATTTCCAGTTTAATTAAAAATTATTTAATCAACTGATTGCAACCTGCATTAAAGTTTCATTTCATTAATTTAGACATGCAACTGCTTAAAAGACTGATATGTGCATTTTAAAGTACACATCTGTTTTCAGAAAATTGCATTATACTGAAGATTACTTCATATCCATAAGATTTTTCAAACGTTAGTTTAAAACTGCAACTTTAATATAATAGGTTCATTTTAAGCTTATAATTGAATCATTAATTTATTGTTAAACATGTATGAAACAACTATTTTGCAATGATTTTAATGTCTGAAAAATATTAACCAGGACTTGGGCTAAAACATCTTTCAAACACTACTAAGGCATACTGAACACATCTAATTTTCTTGTATGAATCTTCAGGTCACAACCTGAGAGAGATGATTTGCTCAGTACTGAATTCTTCTTCTCTCATCACAGGACAGACATGACAAGAGATCTCAAAATTACATTTCATTCATTTATTGCCATTGAATAGATGACCAAACAGGACCATAGTTACACTAGAAATAAAAAATATCCTGTATACAGTTCACCCAAAGCCCAGGGCATTAAAGGTGTACTTCACTGAATTTAAATAAACTGGACATCTGACCGATTACCTCTTTGGCCATGTACAAACACAGAAAAGAAAAATATCCAGACGTGGTGATCCATCACATGTGCTCCATACCCTGCCCACTAATGTTGAGCCAGATAATGCATTTAATAATTCATTAGAGTCAATCATACCTTCTCTTATTTTTCCAATGAGTATTGTTTCTCTTTACAAAATTTCCATTATTTTCCCCACTTTGAGGGGAAGAATCCCTGTGATAGCCAGTTCTAATCACATACTTTATATTTATTTACATGATGTTTCTGTACGGCTTAAGTAGTTTTATTCCAAAAACAAAACAAGCATAGGCACTTTTGAGGGCTGGGGGAGATAAGTCCTATGGGGAGAGGCTGAGGGAGCTGGGGTTGTTTAGCCTGGAGAAGAGGAGGCTCAGAGGTGACCTCAGCACTGTCGAGAACTACCTGAAGGGAAGTTCTAGCCAGGTGGGGGTTGGTCTCTTCTCCCAGGCACTCAGCAATAGGACAAGGGGGCACGGGCTCAAGCTCTGCCAGGGGAAATTTAAGTTGGAGATCAGAAAAAAATTCTTTCCAGAGAGAGTAATCAGGCATTGGAATGGGCTGCCCAGGGAGGGGGTGGATTCACCATCCCGGGAGATTTTTAAACTGAGATTGGACATGGCACTGAGTGCCATGATCTGGTAAAGGGACTGGAGTTGGACCAAGGGTTGGACTTGATGATCTCGGAGATCTTTTCCAACCCAACTGATTCTATGATTCTAAGAAGAGGCAGTCAGCCTCTGATTCATTCAAATTACCATTCTGATATATATCATTAATCTTCAGAAAGTATTTAATTTTTATTTATGGTTTGTATCATATTATCAGAACATGGTCTTTTTTCCACTGGCATGACAGTCATTAACACAGAAATTCAAAAAGACATGGCTCAAACTCTGATCAATCTGACCCCTTTCAGGTCCACCTTCCCACAGGCATTGGGCTATTTTTCCAGGTTTTCTGGACATGAGGCATTAGAGTCAAGGATATTTGTTCAGCTTGGCACAGATCCCAGCTGAGCAGCCCGAGGAGCTGTATAGAGGCCGAGTGAAAGAGTGGGTAGATGCAGGCAAACTCTCACTGTAAGAGCTGAAATGTTTGCAACAATCCAACCCTTCCCTTCTCCTTGTCAGGGCACCCATTCCCTGTGTAACCATGAAATGTTCTCCTACATTCAGATAGCAGAACTCCCAAATAATTTGCTATTCTGCAAATACACAGTTTTCTAAATCACTTGGTGGAGAAATTACCTTTTTTTTTCCAGATTTGTCTACTTCACCTTGAAAATACATCAGGTATTAGGAAAACACTTGGGAGAGCCAGACTTTGCACTAACATGCTGTGCTACAAATGGAACTCAGTACCAACAATTAGCAACAGAATTGTGTTTGGATGGAAACTCAGGACTCAGGTCTGCAAATATGTTGCTCCAACAAATGTTTGTCTTAACTGAACCAGCTGCTAGACCAGGGGAGCACCTAGAATCTTCTCTTTCAGACATGACTGCTGAAAAACAAACTGGGTGGCTTTTTTCCATTTTCAAAATGCCTTTCCCTATACTGTAGAGTGTAAATCAGATTAAAATTAGGAATTAAAAATATTTAGCTATTTTAATTAAACTATATATCCACTCTAATCCTATCACTGCATTTCTCAAATAGATTTAGCACTCCACGTGATACTGAGAATGTCAGGATAACCTCAAATATACAGCACTTGTGTCTGAAGTTACTGTACTTAGAAATCTGTTATATGGAGAACTCAACATTAAAGGCTCACATTAGATAAGTAGGCTAATTCTAGCTGTTAAGGAGAACTGAAAAGTTACACAGTGCACCGTTTCACTCTTATCAATTTTAAGTACTTCTGCCACCTTACACAAGTATCTTGCACCTATTAGTTCTATTTCAGTGCACAGGTAAAATGAAATCAGCTCACACAGCACAGAAGTGATTATATGGTCTAAAGGTTACAAGTGAATAATAGTTCCTGCAGTACGAACTTCTATATGGTTTGCAGACCTTGAGATGCTTCACAGCACATGAAAAAAATCCAGAACTAATTTAAACGACCTTAAAGATCATCTGTCTGTTCAAAATCAGTTTGGTCAGCTACAGGAATATATCCTAGCTTGAGGATCACCACAGGGGTTACCTGGTTGAATTAAAAAAAATACAATACTACTAAATTTCTAACCTACTTTATCTAATCCTGGCTGTGAACTGCGGTTTTCTACACAAAACTATCTAGTCAGTCACTTGGTAATGGCTCAGCTTTAATTGGTGACCACAACTGGCTATTTGTAACATGATAGGGAGAAACTTCTGTGGGAACTTCTGGACAGTGATGTTTGGGGAGAATGGGACAATGTAGTTGAATATTCACTCTGACTGCATCCTAAACCATAAAAATGAGACTACTGGTACATTTGCATTATAACAGAACTTTGGGATCTTGGCAGTGATCTGTAGCTTCTTTTGAACCTGCCACAGAGTCAAACCATGAAAATTACTAAAAAAAGGTTAGATTTAGAAAAAAATATATAGATATTTAGATCATAATTTCTGCACTAAAACTAAGAAGCTTCATTTAGCACTGTTTCTTATCAAATGTGCTTTATTTCAGTACAAAGTTATTTAACTGCTTGTAACTAAAATTTGAAAGAAACAGAAGTTGACCTAGTTAAAATGCATTTATATTTTAGTACCAGGACTCTACTGTTTTTCAGTGATATCTATATAGCATTTCATTACAAAAAAAACCCCCAATCTTCTACAAATCATTTACATCACTAAGGAGGTAGTGAGAGCAACATAATTCAATTATAAAACTTGGAAACAGTTTAAACACTATTTGAAAATAAACAGTTACAGTCCCTTATGCCCATGTCTGGGAAGCATCCAAATGGAAGCTAAAAATCCCATGGCATTTTTTCAGAATGGGAGGGAGTTATCCCAGTCTGCTGGCCAGCATATATTTCCTCAATTAAAAACAGATTTCAATGTCCAGAGCTATGTGTCAGCAACTGCTGAGAGCCCATACCCGCCACGTTTCCTGAACACTCCAAACCATCAATAAGTATCTAGTCACCTTGCTGAATAAGGATTTTCCAGATGCCACAAGTGGAAAAGGTGAATTCGTTTTCATAAATACATGAAACACAGACACATTAGCCTACATTGTTAAGATAATAGAAATTATCCTTTGAACCCACATGTAGATTTTTTTTCAATAACAGAGGTGCTAAATATGACCTTGGTGGCCATATGGAACACTTCTATACTGCCAGATTGTAAAGTGAACAGAAATCCTATGGAACACACAGGCACACACACACACAAAATAAAGGTAGCAGAAATAATCTCTCATCTGCCACTCCCTCAATCCTACATATTTAATGAGTTAAAAGTTTAAAAAAGAAAAGGCTTTTTAGAAAATTCTGTAAAAATAACAAAAAAATAGTTGTTAAGTTATAATCTGTTTAAAGAGAAAGCCAGGAGATTTCCTTTATGTACTTTAAAGTCTGTGTAAACTCTACTCCTTCCACTTGAGAGCTCAGATCTTCAAGTGCCAGTACTGACCCTCAAAGGCCTATCCCAAGAAATACAACAGCAATTACATTATCTTTAGGCACAACACTGTTATCCTGAGTTAAAAGAGAAGACAATACTTTTTTTAAAAAAGTTATGAACCCAGAGGAGACCCAGGCTTTCCAGATCCCTCAGTCAATGTCTGTGTTTCCCAGTGCAATGTCTACGGCTCCTGCTACACGGAGTTGAGTCCCCACCTTCAGTGTCCAAGTTTTGTTCTTATTTTGCCCTATCACCAAACTGTTAAGGGATACTAGTAAGAAAAGGAATGAAAAAATGGCAAAAGCGCTTTTTTGACTAAAGGTATTACTCAGCTTTCACAGAGCAGCTGAACAGTACATCTCAAAGTCAGTCAGGATTGAAAGAAAAACAGAAGTGTTTTCAGGGAACTCAAATGGACAAGCTAACTTCCTAACCACCGACAAGACAGTATAGTCTTTTCTCTGTCTTTTTCATCAGTTTTTAAAGTACTATTTTACAAAACTCAGAATCCTAGTTCGGATTTTCACAATTCTAGAACACATGTATTATTGAAGGATTTATGGCACACTGAGAGAAACTGACCCCAACATAAGCAGAGAGATGAAAACACCTCTTCCCCCAAGAGGATTTGCAAAATTACTTGAGGGAAAGTTGAACAGGCTGTCTTATTCCTGCATTGTGCAATTACCTTTCTATAACAAGAACTTACTGCCAGTTGCCAGATTTATGCAACTCACTGGAAAGAGGCCTAACATAGTTAGCATAGTATAGAATGTCCCTCCCTGGTGCTGCTCCATGGACATGAACTGCACCATTGGAGCCAGCAGAGGAACAGGCTGCACTCGAGGACAAGTTTACCTCCCTCAGAGTAAGAACCAAGTGCTGGATCTTTGTAAGGCAGCCCATGCAAACATGATTCAAGTCTGCAAAAATACTTTATACGTAATTTAGCTGTAGTGCAGAGCATATTGGGCTGTGGGGTAATGGCTGAGGATGGAGCACACACAGAGCTGCCAAATGCAGAGAGAGACTTTGTCTCATATAGGTATTAACTAACCACTGTTAGCAGCTTGCTCTTCCCCACACCATTCTCCCATCCTGAACCACCATCTCCTGCCCTTGTTTGAACTGTGGACAAACTTAAGTTGTCAGATCATTTTGTTTGCTACAATCAACTAATTTCAAAATCACGAGAGAGAAGGGGAGGAAGAAATTGCATTAGCACAAAATGCTTTTGCCCAAAAGTTCTGCCAAAGAGAAAACTTCCAAATTTAGCCTCACAGTTCAGGCAGTTGAACTGCTATTTTAAATAAAATTTTGGAAACTACAAGACATTAACAGAAGATTTCTTCTAAAAATGTTTACTTAACTGAATTGAAATCCATTCTACTCCAAAATAAAACTACATGAATACTGTCTTTGCAGTAACTTGTACTATTAGCGTTCATATTTTGCCAAGGCAAAAGATGAGAATAAGCCAGATTTTAAAAGCAATTAAGAGGATATAAATGCTGTGCACTGCAAGAGCACAGTTCTCCAAAGACCAGAGTCCTGGCAACTATCATAATCCTTTTGAAATTGTGCATATTAAGATTAAAGATCACTTTGTTCCTCTATTCCCACAACTCGTTGGTATGGTAAAAAGATCAGTCCCCTAGTTTTATATGTAACATCTTTAACATTTGCTCTCCTTTCTGTGCATGTGATTAAATGTAACATTTTGAAATCCCAAAGTTCTGAGAAAAACATAAATCCTTGTCCACAGCTGCTGTTTGACTCTGGAAACACATGCATTTTCTTTTCAAGCATTTACCATCAAAAAATCCCCAAGGACTTGAACTGGAGAACACCTGCATCTCTTCATTTAGTTCCAATAACAGAGCCTAAACTTCAAAATTACAAAAATAGATGCTATGTTCAGCTGCAGTTACATTCTGCCCCTAATTCCCGTGAACAAAAATGCTAAGAGCATGAAATCATTCAGCCAAGCTCTGTCATCGAGAGGATAAGATTTTTTGCACCAGAAGCCCAGTGGGAACTTGATAGAAAACTGGCAACAATTACAGATAAAGTACGTAGTGAAATCCTCAGGGAGAGAAAAGGAAATGTAATAAGATAGATGGGTATAATTTTTACACATTTATGTCCAAACCACAAATGTGAATTGTCTTTAATTACTCCAAGATCCTAAGCATTTTTACTCATTCATTGTGCTAAAACTTTCCAAAATACTTAAAATTAGTCTCCAATTCTCTTTTACAATGGTTTTTAAAATTTCTTTACTGGCACAAGCATTCACTTAAATTAGAACTGAGGACTTAAAAAATGTAATTGTTTCAGCTAAAACTCCAGACTTCGTAATATCCCAAGTCCAAGCAGTCAAAATTAAATTAAAAAAATACGTCAATGAGAGGCTTTTTTACCTGCAAAAAGGGGAAGATGGGGGCATATGTAGATTTATATGTATAAAACCAAACATTTCTAAAATCTCTCACCTGCTTTCAAGTAAGTTCTAACACATAAAAATAAGCTGGTTTACGATAAGGAAAAAAGTTTATGTTCCTGCTGGTACAACTTTTATGGCAACTTTTCCATGTCTGAAGATATGATTTCTTCCGGGTTTTTTTTTCTTTAGCAGGAGCAAGGGATGAACAGAGTGATCTTATCTATATTATAAAATACTGACAGAGGAGAGAGGAAATCCAAAAGTTTTTGGAAGTTTGAGAAACATATCAATCAAGAAATGCCATCTTTATAAGGCTGAAGATTTGTTCTTCAGATTTCATGCAGCTTTGACAAATTAGAGAAGCCTTCCCACCCTTGCTCTGCTCCCCTGGGTGTATAAATTTAACTAGTATGAGCATGATATCAATACAGGTGATACAGTACTTTTGTTTAGGGTTATTTCACTGCTGCATTACTGAATATTTAAGCTGATCTCAAAGAAAACATCATTAATTGTATTTTTTGTTTTAGTTCCTCTTGATTTATATGTAATAAAGCTGTCCATACACTGGCTGTGCATACACTCCCAATTATTCAACATGGCAAACCAAATAGAGCATAATCAGCTCCCCTCATCTATTCAGCAGCTGTTCATAATTAAACACTAACACCAGCATTCATTTTGCAATCTCTCCCTTCTCTCAAAGGCCAGGTGACACAAACAAGGCCTGCAGCTTGCTCTGAGGGTTAATAAAGCCAGACTTAGTTCAGAAAAAGAGTAAGAAGACCTCCCCAAGCCCAGGGGTAATGGAATAATCTCCTCTCTCTTATTTATTTTAGATGCTGCAGTTGAAAGATTGGAGAGCATACCCACTGATTTTTACAACTATGCACAGACAGAGCTGGGGCAGTTTTTCATACAACAGAAGTATTCAAAATTAAAATCACCAGCATTCAGACTTGTATATAAGGATTAAAAAAAATTCATGTTTATGTTCTTTGCCCCTAAATACTTCCCCTGCCATAGGTGGATCTGTTTTCCACTGTGATAACGACAGTGGATGAAACAGTAAAACACTCCTGCTAAGTGATCCATCAGTATATGCACTTGTTTTATATTTGATATGCACTGTATATGCTACACATCACACACTTTGATGCCGCCCTTTTGTAAAGCACATCTTGGAGGTTTTTAACTTGGACGGTTGTACTCAATGTAGCATGCTCCTGCTAGCATTGTAGAACCGTATTCTTCCTCCTCTTCCTCTCAGCAGCAACAAGTGAAATAGCAAAAAATAAGATACTATTGTCAGGTGCTTTATCCCTCAAATTTTAAATATATCCTCAGGGCCACATACAGACAAGTGGTAAAAGGAATTTGCACAACCATGCCGACCACCCTGGATCGGATGACTCGAGAGATAGAAGACAGTAGACAGCTGCTGACTCAGAGAGAAAGAGAAGGAATGGTCCCGTACCTGTTCTCAAGGTAAATAAGCCCTGATTTATTCCAGAAACCCTCGCTATTTGCACAACCTCCTTAGCAGGTTATATCCAAACAGCTGCTTTGATTTTTGACCATGTTGCTTTTCATTCAACTTAATGAATTAATTTATCCAAATTCCTATTCCAGACAACATTATTAGGAAAAATTTCATAAATAGCACAACTTCAGTACAGCTCTAACCAACCCTTGTATTCCTGAGGGATAAGTTTTTGCTGTATAGCTTTATTAATTCCCAGAAGTGACTGCAAGTGACAGCAAAAGCATTTTTATGCTCTCAAAGCACCTCATGTTTTCCCTACATGTAATATTCACAGTCATAATGAAAAGGATAGCCACATCTCCTGTATTAAACTGCCCAGCTTCTTCACAAAGTATTTGAAAGCAAAGGCTGTTGTTAACTCCCTGATCCTTTGTATAGCATCTGAAATAACTGAAACAATAACGTTTCCTGGTTTAATTTACGTTTAAAAGAAAAATCACTTGCAGAATGTTATCATTCCTGTTGACTGGGACCAAAGCTTTAGCAAGTCAGTCAGCTTTTCGCCCTCATTGTCACCAGACACAGGTGCCACCCTACAGATCCAGAGGAGCAGAGCTGGAGTCTGAGCATGCAGGACACGGACTGTCACTGAGCACTCGGGATCACTACAGCTTTCCTGAGGCACTGAGGAGCTGGGTGGAGGGTCCAGTAAAGCTGCAGCTCTAAAATCTTAACACATTTAATATATCCACAGTCATTACAAAAGAGGTACCACAGACACTTGTCTATTACAGAAACAATGTTCTGCCTCTCCAAGTCCCTGCATGTGAGTCTGGCCAGCACTCCGTTTGTCAGGGCCTTAATTCTCATCAGCACCTCCTGTCACAACCTATCAAGGACTCCCTGCCAATTAATTAGACTGTCCATAATACAGATGAGCTAAAATGTATGTGAACCTTGTGACTTGTAACAAAGGCAGTAATTCTACAGTACAAATAAGTACCCACAGATCCTTTTAAATGTAATTACTGTTCTAAGACAAAAATCAGAAAATTAAACCAAAAATAGGCAAGACATGCAACAATTAATCGTAGCAATAAACACTGTTATTATGAACATTTAAAAGGTATTTGAGACAACAGGTGCAACAGATTTTAACTTCTGTTTAAAAACATCTGAGTAATTCAGACACTGTTGAATCATGAACTGCTTTTTGGCAATGTTTTAGGGGCAGGAACTGAAAATAATTGTTATAAAAACACTGCTGTAAACATTTCCAATGTGATGCTCTCCAAGAAACATGCAAGTAGAGTTACTGAAAAAATAACCTAACAACTGCTGGAGCACACAGTGCTTACAAATATTTACTCTGCATAAGAATCAAGTGTTGCTTACATACGCTCATAAAAATTACAATGACGGCAATAAATTCACTGTTACTTTTCAGACTAATGACATTCAACAACCATTACAGATGAAAAAAACAGAGAAAAAAGCACACTGTTCAAGTTACCTTTCTGTTCCATAATATTGGGATCAGCTAACTCTTTTGCTTTCCTTAACCTAGATACTTTTTGGGCTGGCTTTTTTCCCCCATTTGATTCCAAGCTCTGCATGGCAATTGAATAAACTTTGAAAAACACGAAAGCATGATTTTAAAAAAGCACCATACTGACAGCAAAACCCAGTTCCATGTGTATTTCACAAACTATACAAGAGTTATTTTAAACTAGACACATTTCAAAATAGCCAGTGTTGCTTGCAACAGATCCATGTTTTGTTTAAAGACCACAGAAATCATAAGAATGTCAGGTAAAAGTATTTATGCCCACAAAGTCAGCAACACCCTTAAATTTATCCAAGCAACTCTCTAAAATTATTAACTTCTCTTCTAAATCCACCACAACACCAAATTTGATGAGGTCAGATGTGTGTCCTGTAGCATTTCAAAAATCACTTTTTTATTGCTAACAAATTTTATGATAAACAAATTCTTATTAATAAATCATGCTGTAAATTTATATGAACTCTTTTGATTTCATTATGTCAACTTCTGTGTAAGAAGCTCGACCCAACACCAGGAAAAAAGAACAGAGCTAGTATTTCCAACACCGATCGTCCTTCTCCACCCCCACCCAAGTTTACAAAAGTTTCCATATAAATAGTTTAAAAGGCAACCAACGTCAATGAAGCATTCCTTATTAAAGAAGACATACATCAAGATGCAGCTTTCAGGTTTTTTGTCTCAGAGTAAGCGAGTTATAATGTGTGCAGTACGTGTAAAAGATACTTTGACATTTGGCACATTTTATATCAAGTCCTCTTTTGAAAATTACATTGGATCAGAAAAATGTAATGTGATATCAGCTTAACAAGAGTTTAGCACTTACCAGAATTATGGCAGTAGTCCATATACTGTGGAATTTGGATTGTAAAGGCTACCAAATCTGGAGCTAAAAGAGATTCTGGCTTTCTGCTCTCATTGAGCCATTTACTGCTGTGTAAGTCTCTGGTGTCAGAAGGGCCTTGAATTAAAGGAATCAGCTTCTCTTTTCCACTGTCACCTAAGATAAAGATTAGACTTCTCACACCTTGTAGTATAACAAGATAAATTTTCAACACATAAACATTCACTAGTCCAAAGAGAACAGCTATTAACATGGTAAGTACAGAATTAAAAGAAATAGAAAGTGCCGTATCATAAACTACTGAACAACTTACTTAATGTCTATCCTGTAAATGCCTGACATCCAGGAGGATTTCAAATAAAGTTATCAATTACCTTATAAAATAATCTATTTAAATATCACCATGAACTCGATTTAAATATACTAAATTTTTAACGTTCTTGACATTAGCTGCCTTTATATAAGAAGACATCATAGACCTTGATAAATTCCTGCATGCTCTTCAAGAAAAATTCTATTAAAGAAATAAAAAACCTGTATCTCTCAGAGCCCTCCAAAACTTCACAAGCAAAATACATACTTGTGGCCTTAATGGAAAATAGGACATTAAATAATCAACATCAAAATTATCTTAAGAATAAAACAAGGTGCAACTGTTCTGAGGTTTTCCCGTTTCTTGAGTGCTTTTAGATTAATACTTGCCTCAGCAAAACAAAAAGAGAAAAATCTTTATTTTTTTTATTTAATGTAAAAACTGACTATACTGAGGCAAGGCTGGATCATCATGACATACTTAAAAAACCCCAAAGCAGAATACAAAAAACCCTCTCTGATTCATAGGAACAATGAGTAAATTCTTGTTTCAGTAACTCTCCTTGTAAAAAGCAAGGCCAATTCTCCTATACAGGCAATAAAGTTTTACATGGTCCAGCTGCACATACCTGGGGCTTTGGCACAAATTTTTATTGATCCCACGGTCCCAGAGGCACATTTGACCAATGATGTGCTGCAGTACTTCAATTCAACATTCTGGATTGAGCCCTCAAGAGTTGGCAGGGGATTCTTAGATTTCACACCTAATAAAAGAAAACTGCAAATGCACTAGCCTGTTGAATTTAAATATTTTTATATTCCTTCACCAAGGCATTTAAACTTAATTATATTTTAATTATCTACCTTAGATGTTCTTACAACATTTTTGTTGTTATTCACAGTTTTTAAATGAAAGTGAGAGAATGCTGCATATGGGCTTTTAAACACAAACAGTTATGTATGAAATATATACAGATACTGCGAGGAAAACACAGAAGGCCACTTAGAAAATGGAATAATAAATATGTATATATACACACACATACACTTTTGTTTGCACTTTATAAGTGCCATGTCAATTATTCATGTTCTCATTACGACCATTTCATTTCAGGATCTCAAAATGACGAAGTGTTTTCAGCCTGCAGTGAGACAAGAGCCTTTTGCTCAGTAGCAGTGCGAGCGCTGACTCCGCGCAGCTGACGGTACCCAGGGCCAGCGCCACACTTGCCATTCCGCAGCGGAAACTGCGGTTCAAACCTCGCCGTAGGTCACAAGTGGAAATAAGTTCTGGTGGTCTCTGCTCAGCCCCCGTGTGCGAGCACCAGAAACTGCTGCCCCACTTGGAAGGAGCCGGTGCTGTTGGAGCTGCTCCGAGAGCTGCCGAGCGCTGGCAGCAGCAGCAGCAGGGGAGCTGCAGGCCAGGGCTGGGATGTGTTGGCAGAGCTCAGGGCAGCCCCCAAACGCCCCAGAGAACAGCAGAGGAAGCCAGCCCTCCTATTCTTTACAGCTCTGCCCATCAGAAAAAAAACACATAAATTCACTTGCAAATTGGAAATAAATAGTTTCAACACCTGTAAGAAGTATGAGAGGAAAAACTAACAGAAGTTACCTTTTTCATGTTTTTTTTTCCCCTTATGCAGAAGTGACTTGGAATTTGTCAGTTAAAATTGGCAAGCAGCTTGTTAATTATGCAAACATTAGAATAATTACGGAACCACTTCCTCACATATGTTGTAACATAGAATTTGTTCCAAAATCCGTAATTATGCAAGGAAAGTATTATGGAGTATCAGGTAAAAAATTAAAGCATTTTGATACATATTTCAAGATACACACAATAAAGAAACTTAATATACTATCTTCAGAATGAATTAATTAGTTTTTGCAAATAGCTCAAAGACTTAAACCCTTTAACATATATTAACTAAAAAAAAATCCTAAAAAACTTAAAAGCAACAGAAAATTTAAAATTAAAATTGGTAATTGTGCTTAGTTTACTGTTCCTTTTCCAGTTCCTAAACATTGAAGAGTACTTGGTAATGCACATAAAATCATTCAGCAAGTCGTCTTCTTGACATATATTTAAGTTTTCTTCAGGGAAAACATTACAATAAATTTTGAATAACAAGTGCTTTCCAAGACAGAAAGAAAGAAGCAGATCCAAAGGGACACACAGCACTCAGTAAAGCACACCACTGTCTGCCAGTGGGTTCCACATTTTATCCATACTTTCTTATTAAAATTTAACCTGTCTTCTGCCTTCAAGGTATGCCCAGCCTTTTCCTAACTGGTGATTTAGGAAGGCTTAGGCTGAAAGAATGCTCAGTGAGACCCATTTGTATGCCTTCCCTTGCAACACCCCATCACTTCTCAGTCTCAAAGAGCAGCTACCAGTTTCAGCCTCGTGAACAGGTCCTCATTCCCACTCCTGCCCAGGGTAAGCCCCTTCTAAAGCTGAAAATCCCCTTTGATCTAATGCACGGTATCCCACACAGAGCACAAATTCATCAAAAGCAGATAGGACATCTGTAGGCACTTCTGCCTCCTCATACTTCCTACAAACTTGTGCAAACAGAGGCCACTGTGTTAAAAAAAGGAAGAAAAAAAAGATGGAAAATAAGAAAGAAAAGAAGGAGACAGGGAAAAAAGAGAAAAAAAAATTTCTCCATCTTCTGCCTATTCAAAAACAAAGATTATAAAATACTACTAGTAGCAGCCAATACTATAGTCAAAGCAAATCCAACTGAGCTCATAATTTGACCCCCATCTTTTAAGTTCTCTCAAAACTGGTAGCTTCTTGTTGTTTCCATCTTTCAGCAACTCTTTTGTGCTTGAAAATACAAGGTGTGATGTCTGATACATTTCTCTCACTTCACTATGGAAGACTAAGTACTTTTAAAACTAAATAATTTCAATACTGGAATCCACTTTTAGATGCATTACCCTGAATAACTTTTCTGCATTGAGACTAAAATGTTCTGGTTTAGTTATATGCATAACTTCTATTTTGTTTTAGTACCCTATTAGAAAACAAGGAACAAAGTTTAATATGATTGTGTTCCCTACTTGTTTCCGGTTTTGTGGTCACTCCTATTCCCTCACCAAATAACTTACAGACTCACTGAGTTTCAGCAAGATATGATGGCATTGTCAAAGACATTTATTTTCTATAATATTTATGAAAAGGGAGGTACATTTGTCCTGTTAACTGACCAGTCACCATACTCATGACAACCAGCAAAGCACAGCTCAGAAGAGCCAGAGCACTGGTTTTACCCAGCCAGCAGCCAGACCACGATGGGAAGTTAGGAAAGCTTAGCAGCTCACCCTTGAAGAATCCCACAAACCCTCCATGCACGGCCATATACAATTAACAATTATATTTTAATGCATATTCAGAAGAGACTGCAACAAGCTATTCTTTTCTGGAACAACTGTCACAGGGATAGGATGAACACTTCCATTGTTTTCAACTATTTGAAAAGAAAATATGTAAGTATTAGGGAAACTCAGTACAGTCATGCTCCTCCTTTTCTGCTGCATTGCTTTGATCTCAAATGGCAACCTCCTTTCAGCTTTAACACCTGATAACCACCACACACCACAGTAATCAAGGACAACTTGCAAGCAAAAATTAATTCTGCTTAGATTTCATAGCTCTGGACTTAGGAATACTCAGAAAACACAGTTATTAATTACTGAAATCCTGTACAGAGACTACAGTAAAGAGCTTAAGATACCTAACTAGACTTTCATCACAGAGACAAAAATCACTTAAACCTAAGGTGATTCCTCTTGCCAATGTCCAAGTCTCTTTTGCAAAGCACAGAAAGTTTAGAGATTCTTGGTGAATCATTTACCATTTAATATGGGAGCACACATTCTTCGGTCTTAGAAAACTTTTGGAAATTATGAACCATCCATGACAGACATGTCAAATTGGCAAGCTGCTCTATAGAGAAGGAAGAAGTCTTCTTTCCTACCTATGCCTATGTCTATCTGTAGTTTCCATCCCTGTAACTGTAGTTCTTCCCAAATATTCTCCCTTATTATTTCTTTCATCATGATAATATCATCATAAAATCAAAGTCTCAAGAGTTGTACACATAAATAAATACTCCTTAAATACCTGTTTCACACATCCAGCCACACAACTTGCCCCAAGTTCCTGCATTCAGTGTCATATGTGCAAGCAGAGGGGAATCAAATACCTAAAGGCAGGTCACAACAGGTCCTGATAGATCAGCCCAGGATTTCTGCTAACAAACCTATTAATGCTGAGAAATCCTTTCATTTAAGACCTGTTCAAAAACATTACCCAGTGAGAGGTTTTACCAATGACCTATACGTTTCTTACTAATCCATTCAAGATAAGGTGAATTTACAATGACTGCCAGCAAACCAAGAGACAAAATCTAAACTGATCAATAACAGAGAGAGGAAACCAACAAAGAGGCGTTACTGATTCTGAGGACAACAGGCAGGACTGTGTGCCACCAAATCCCTGAAATACAATAAATAAGTCTTTAGAAAAATCATAAAAGAGAGAACTTCAAAATATTAAATAGGCATGACTAAAAGTTCTAGAAGCAACTCCACATGAATTGTCCCAATATTTAGGTTAAGGCCTCAGAAGGAAAAAATTCAATATTTAAAGCATTAAGTGCCAATAAACTATGGCTTGGCAACATGATACAGTAAAAGACTGTCATATACTTGTCAAAATGATTTCAAACTCAGTAAAAAGATCAATTCATGAATAAAAGTAAGGAGCTATTAACCAAATGAAATAACATTTAGGCCTAAGTCTTACTGGAATCAAGACAAAAAATGTCAAATTATTCTCACAGAAACATTCACTTAGGTTTTACATTACTAACACAGAAAAGCTAGTAAACAAATTGAAGCATTAGAAAAACCTCTTTTCTCTCCTGATACCCATTTGTGTTCAATCTCTGCTTAAGGAGTGAGAACTTCTGAAAGTATGTATTGAACTGGGTTAGAGAGATGGAACCTCTGAGAAACTTGAAGCTAAACCCAAACTAATTCTTTCCACCTTACAGTAAGAACATAATAGAAGCCACAAAGACCAGCTCTAACTGCCACCAGTCCTACATCTCACATTCAAAGCACTGGAGCAGTGTAAGCTTTCATATTCTTCATTGCAATAAAGGCAAAACAGCAGCAGAGGAACTTTGGCATATCTTTCTATCATTCTCCTTCCTCACATATATCACCTGAAGAGACAGCCAGTCACCCTGGAGATCACTGTTAAAATCTCTCGAACCAACCACTTTCATCTTTAAACTGCCTGTAAACTAAGGCTTCTGCATTGTCTAAACACTAAATCAGATGTAGGACTGCCGTTGTTAAAAGTGATTTACATATTGCAAAATATTTCCCAGCTTGCCAAGTACAAGCCCTCCCTACAGGGGGAGACACTTAAAACAGGCAAAACCATGTTGCTACAGTCCTGTCTCAAGACTCTCCACACAATGACCTTCAAGGAGTTCCCCATCTGCCTCAATCCAAAAGCTTCTTGTTTTTTCTAAAACCTTACTTCAAATGCAGAGGTAAATAAGAAACCTGGGATTCAAAAACTTAAAATCAATATTGAAGAAAGCATAGAACATTTGAAATAGTATGTTTAAGGCATTCTAGGTAAGAAGCACCTAATTTTGTATTGATCATCTGTTTTAAGCCATTATCCAGTCAGGTAAAATAATGCTTTAAATTCAAACACTCACAGAAGAGCTAAATAGCTATCACTGAAACCAAATTTTCCTGAAAATACAGCAGAGCTGGGATATGTTTCAGAACTCCCCTTAGCCACTGTATTAAGGCTGGATAGCAAACATTCCCAGACTTACTGCCACAACCTATCAAAAGGACAAGGGCCATCCTAAAACATTCTTAGTGTACAATACAGAAATACAATCCATGCAACAATCTCTGAATCAGAGAATCTTATAGGTTGGAAAAAACCTTTAACATCATTGAGTGTATAGCTCCTTTTCATCTAAATAGCCAACATTCAGAAAAGGAATATTGCCATCCACCTTTAAACATAAATAACATTGCAAATAGCTCTAAAATCTTGCTGTGGAAAGCATAGTTTGGGGCAACTTAATATTAACTTCATTACTGCTAATGTTCAGGCTATTTATTCATCAAAAATTCTAAGCATACCTAATTGAAGCTATCACTTTAGATTTGGCAATATGACACTGTTCAGGACACAGGATTAAAGTAGCTTTACTGCCACTGTTCCTGCTTTTGTAAACAGAGGTTCAAAAAAAAGAAAAGGATGAATTCTGCTCTTTACACAATTCAGAAGCTGAATTTCAGATATTGCTGTGTCATTTGAGAAAAATGGTAGATGCCCAAATTAATGTGTTAAACTTCTGAATTCCACAAAAATGCAAAAATAAAAATCTGTCAGAATCCGGACTTCTACCTCTCAAAAAGCATGTCCTATCAATCCTCATACCCACGGGTTGTCAGTAGACAAATGCTAAAACTGACTTAGATGTAAATGTTTCCAGAATACAGACAAATAAGGACTTCAGAAACTTTCACCATGAAGTATTTGAAGTAAGACCGTGAAAAAGATAGAGACTGAAAGATGGAAAGAGCTCACAGTGTCCACCGCCAGTAACACAGCCTTTAGCTGGAAGCATGCACTCACAATTGGTTGTTTCCATGTCTGCTGTACAAGCCTTCTACCCCTTTCAAAAACAGTCATTTTGCTGTATTGGAGGGTAATACTACCTCGTGCAAAATGTCAACATCTAAAGTACATTAAAAGATTTTTTCTCATTAATGTATGTTAATATGATCACAAAAAACCTGAACTGCATTTTCTATCAAGTCTAGTTCGACCAAGTGGCTTATCTTCAAACACATGAAGCCCAAGCTGCAATATATCTTAGGCTCTGAAACACAGCCTTCATTTTACAAGCTTTATTTTAGTAAAAATGACGGCAGCACCTGAAGAAAACTTTCCAGGAGAGCAAATTGTCGGATGCAAGAACAAATTCTTAGATGAATCCTAAGCAAAGATCCATTCTGGATCTTACCTCCTGTTGCAACTGTGGAGCTCCTTTCTCTAAGACACACCTCCTCAAATAAGCTATTTGGCAACTATAAAACTAATAAAGGTTTCCTATGAGTTTGTACTGCCCTTAAAAAGCCTCACTCACCAGCACAAATGCAAACCTAATAGTGCCATGTAACATACCTACTATGCAAAAGGCAAGAAGTGCCAGATCTCACCTGGACCTGCGCATGACTGGGAGCTTCACTGTAGCACACATGACACCTGGTCAGCTGTTTGCTGTCAAACAGGATATCCAATGGCTGACATCTGTCACAAACTAAGTTGGAGATAATCGAATATAGGACAACATATTTATGGACCAGGGAAAGGTTAACAAGTTGAAGGTTCGAGAGGATGGACTGTAATATTTTAAGAAGTATGTAAACTGCAAAGGTTCATAAAAATTCAAAAGAAGGGCAGATGTGTTCAGTAACAGTATTATAAAGAACATCTAAGGTGCAATCATTAACAGTTAATTTCCTGAGATGCTAGGGATGGTGGGAGAAGCAAAAGAGAACGTGAACATCTTTCAGTTGGGAAGTGAAGAAAGGCAGTAGTTGCACAGTTTAAAGATGGACCAGAGAGGTTGCTGCCAGAACTACTGTAAAGGACTAGGCAACGGCAGGAAGATAGTAATTCAGACAGGGTAGGCAAGTAAAATATGATAGAGATTACATGGAAAGACTAAAATACAGTTTATTAGTATTATCTTGAACAATCTTTCCATGGTTCCCCTTCTCAGAGAGTACAAGCTGCTGTAAAAACCAGAAAGACCTGAGGGTGCTCCTTTAAATGCTGTTTTCCACGCACACAGACGACAAGATTTTACTTTCTTTAAAGAAGAGCTTTGTTCCCAGCTGGAGTATCACCCTTACTCAGTCACAGTTTTCTGTATCACACTGAATTTCTTTTTATCAAAGTGCTCCTCCTGGCAATTTAAATATAGATTGTTTAGGATATAAACTTAAAAACACAGTGCTCTGAGTTTAACAAACATGTTTTTATTTTCTTTTAAACAGTCAATGCAACTACTGAGAACTTAAAGAAAAATAGTACATTTAGTGTCCAGAATAGTGGTTTCTTACACCAGGAGGATATTAACCTTTAATCCTTGAAATCATTAAAGAAATGTTTGTAGAAATATTTTTAGCCTCTTTATCTGGTCAAAGTACTGGAAGTTAAGTCGTGTCTGTACAAACCAATCATTTCACCAGCAGTTTTATATTTCTTTAAAGCCTCATATAAAAAGCACCTGCTTAAAGTGAGTAATGGAGTTTTATATTCATTGCACTTAGGAACAGCGTATGTAACCTATTCCGTTTTCCTCCCTTGTGGAATATATTTCAGCTTATATTGCACAGCACATTACCGATGTGTATAAAGACTCTCTGATCAGCAATTTGGACTGCAGACAGCAACCTGCATGAGTACACTTTTTTCCCTCCTTCTTAAATACAGTATCCACTTGATTCACCAACCCAAATTAAAACCATCCTTTAAAGATGATGATCTCACCTTCACAGTGAATACATGAAGCCCATGCATGGAACACCGTAACAGTATCAGGCTACAATCTGCAGCACTACACCCTGCACAACCAGCAAGCAATACACATGCTGCCAGCATTACAAAGACAGAAGCAAGTATACCACCTTTCCTGCCCAAGCAGAGAAAATCTCCATTAGTGTGATTAATCTCTGAAATGCTAAAAATCTTACTGTCTGTAACAAAAAACAGAAGAAAATCACAACGCAAAGAGTCCCGTAACACAGCACATATTAAGGACAAAATTTAATCCTGTAGATTGCATTTGGCCAAAGAAAGCATGCAAAAGGGTACTTCCCTACTAGAGCTTATTAAAGCACATCCTTGTGACACCTTTGTAGTTGAGAAATTTAAGAAATTCTTCAACTCAGCCTCAGCATAAGGTTTCCCTAAAGAATTTAGTACTGTATTTTAATAATAGGATGAACTTGCAATAGTCTAACAACATTTGTCTTCAGCTACATCAGCATTCATATTTGACTCACTTTCATAATATAGGCATCATTGTAACAGAAAAGAACGTACTTTAATTTTTTTAATTAAAAAAGCAACAGTGGATTTTGAAATACAACTTAAATAATTTTTGTAAACATTTTTTCACAATTAACCAAAACCATACAATTGTATTCATGAATCCATTGTAATATGTATTACTATGTTACACACAGAAAACACATTGATTTCCACGTATTTCAAAGTGTTCTCAGCATGATTTATCCCTATGCACAGAATCTCATTTTCACAAAAACAGATGCTACATTAAGAGTTCCTTTTTGCATCTTCCTCCATCCACATATCTCTATGCTGATAAGTTTGAACTAACATGGAAAACAAAATTTGCCAGAGCAACTTAAATTAGGCATAGAATTACCCGTCAATATTATTGCACATAAGTACTTACTCACTGAACTAAACAGGAAGAAGGGCTATATTACATTAGCTTGATTAGTACCTCATGGAAGGCTGCACAAGTTTTGAGGTCAAGGCAAGTTTACAGAGCCCATGAGCAGTGGAAGGAATAGATATTCTGTATTCACACATCTCAGGTAATATCTGTGACTGGGGAAGTACATGTTTTCTAACTCACTCTAATTAGGTTGGCACTACAGTAAGCTTGTTTGTTACAAATTTTAACTGTCATATACTTAGTACAGTAAATCTTGATAAATCTACCCAATACTAAAAGAGCTGAAGAAAAGAAGACTTCAAAGTTAAAATTAAATCCTGGTAAATCTTCACAGTATCTTAGAATGATCATCAAGGGACATGTTTAAAAAAAAAAAAGAGTCAACTTTTTAATACCTGGAAACAATACTACAAACTTACTCTTTCTACAATATTGTTTCTTTTGCAAATAGACATCTTTAGCATAATTTCAAATCTGTATTAAATGTCCTTATGACATTACAGCTCAGCTTAGTTTTTAAAAAAGAGGGCTGTATGAATACCAGTTGCATGCTTTTCAACAGAAGGATGTAAACTTATTTAGTGATCTGTTTTTCTCTTTCATCTTATCTCTAGTTTCTGTGTAGATTTATAATGCTCATTGTTTCCAATTTTAACAAATCACCTAATGGCAGAAAGGAAAATATGTTAACCCTGGAATTATTTGCAGTTGTAGAAATCCCTTTTGTCTGGCTCATGCAAGGCCTGCAATCTGTTTTAAACACAAATTGTCTGTCTTTTGTCTGACAGCCACCAAGCTGCACAAATTACTCTCTGCCTGTTCACCTGTTTGCAGCTGTGTCTGTAAGCTAAGGATTCTGTAGTTTGACTTGAGCAACCACGCCAGGATTGATGACATGTGCTGCTGATAAACTGAGCAATTTGAAGAAATTACTGGCTAAACTTATTGAAAGACATCTGTGCATGAGCTGAGAACTAGAAGCCTTCAATTGTGTGTTTGCAACCTGCAGTGGCGGCAATCTGTTTGAAGTGATCTCCTTCTGTAAAAGAGCTGGCCCTGCCACAAAACAACTGAACCATCTCTGCACCAGAATTCTGCTTTTTTGGTCTTAAATATACTTCCTAAACAGGGGATATAACAACAATTAAGACTTTCTGCATTTGTCTAGCAGAAGTAACTTCTTTTGAAGTGTCTCCATTTTTCACTCAGATTTTGCATTCTGTGTTGCTTCCCAGCCCTCTCTGCTCTAGAGACAAGTTCTCAGCAGCCAACGCGAGTTTGAGTATCTCACAGGCACACTTACTATGTTAGCCAAGACGACAGATGTGCCTCTGCAGGATTATGGGGTAGAGCTCAAGTCTTCCTTCCACTTGCAGTACATTACCTCTTCAGCTAACTAGTATTAATGCTGAGATCACTGCTCTAAAATTTGGTATCAAAAAACTGCATTTCTGAACCATGTGAACATGGATAATGTTTGAGCTTCTGGGGGATACTTGCAGATGTTCACTTACAGCACAAGAAGCCCAAGACTGATCTCTCAGGGTGAGCATGTGCATGCATATGTGTGTATGTATGAAATTCTTTGGGTTTAAAAAAGCTCCACTAGCCTGGTGAGCTGTGTGTGATGGCCAGTCATTTCCAAGCTGTGCATTACATTTAGCAAAATAAATTCCCAAGTCCTTTGGGACACATTCTATAGCGATATGCTTCAGTGTTACTCCCACTTCCTGTGCTCTTACACATTTAGCATACATGTGTTTCAAGGATACACTGTGACAGAGTAAGCCTCAGCAGAATTCTACACATTTTCAAATGTTTCAGTAGCCCAGAACAAACAACAAATTAAAAACATTGCTAAAACCGTGTCATATAGTAATGAGAAAAAAATTAATTGAAGGAAAAGTATATTAAGTCTAAAAAAGTAACTGTTTAGAGAATTTCCACAGCATGTAGTCAGAAGCACAGAAATTGTCCACTTTCACATCTGCACATTAACCCTCTCTCCCCTAAGCTCTAATTTTAAGCATTTAAAAAGATGAAGTATGCAGCACTGAAGTACCCAAAAGAAGCTGTTCATTTCACTTTATTGCCTTTGCAACTACTTCATACCAAAAGTCAAGGTACCAAGGAAAATGATTAATCAAGACTTGCATCTGTGCTACGTGTTAGTTTTAGCAAATGAAATTAGTTCTTCCATTTTAATTTCTTTAGTATTTGAAAGCAAGTATTACCGTTAAAAGTATCTTTCCAAACAAGGTCAACTAACAATGATAACAATTTTCAAAACATGTATTATATTTGGTGAAAAATTATCACTGTGCTCAAACACATTAGAAAATAAGAAAGCAAAGCTTTCAAGTCGAGTAGTATATAAATTGGGCTTCCCCACCTCAGAACCCATAAACTGGATTCACCACAGAGCTGAAGCAACTTCCTGGGAAAAAAAAATATATAGCAGAGTGTATAAGCATACAATAAATCAAGCCGTGATTATGTGCAGCTAATAACTATACATCACTAATAATAAAACCCTTAAGATACCATGCTTCAGCAGATACCTAAGTAAATACAGCACATTTTATCTTTAGTGTCTATGCATATTGTGAGTTTGAGCATTTTTAATGTCAGCTTTTATTTTAAAAGAGCTAAGTCGTGAGAACATTCTTATGTACCACTTCATAACTCTGACACCAAGTATGTATAAAAAGATTAGCCTTTATTTGGTATAAAATCAGTTGGCAGTTTTACATCTGTGCAATGCAACATAAATACCCCAGCTGGCATCTCAAGCTCACACACATATGGACTTCAAAACAGAAACTTCCTTATTTGCAGCACTGCCAGGGTAATTTTGTATACTCCGCATACTACAGCTATTTGTCAGGCCCCTGCAGGTGTGCACTGCACATAAACACACAGCTGTAGTCCAGCAAGCCAAGTGTTCCATCAAACACATAAAGGGAGACCTCAGCAGCTGGATTAGTCATCCCTGCAACAGGTCCAGGGAGAACAATATGGGTTAGTATTTTTGGAAAAGCATGGATGGTAAATTTATGATTATGCTGGCCTTACCAAATAACTGCTGGATTGTGTCATTTTTATGCAATGTCTACTTATTAAAGTTTTTGTTAGAATGGCTGGAACAGACTGAATATTTTTTAGTTTTTAATATAAACAAGAAGGTAGTTTATGTATAAAATAGTTTATTAAGTGCAAAATGTTAAAAGGTTTTCATGCTAGTGGTTGGTTTTTGACAGATGTTACAATTATTTGCATTGGCTTTAACAGACAAATCGCTGGAATCAATTATAGTTAGTATATCAAAGTTCCTTACTAGTTATATATTATGTTTTGTCACATTTACTATAACTACATAGGATTTTTCTATCTCTGTCTTTTGCTCTAACTGCTTAGATCACAGATGAATTCCTAAGACCACTTGATAAAGAGAAGTGCAGAACACTTCACTGTTATTAACTTGCTTATTTAAACTACGATTTTAATAAATTTAAAAAACCAACCAAAACTACTCTCTCAGCACTGTTTAGAAGACACCAGCATCCACAGAATTTCGTGGTGGCCGTACAGATGTTAAAAGTATTTTAATCAACCACAAAAAGCAGTAAAACTAATTTTACGCAAGTTTTCTTCATATGTTAAAAGCAAGAATCAAATTAATAAGAAAATGAATAAAACTTTTAAAATAACTTGCCACCTATTTATCCAGAATTTTCACTGTACAGTATGTATTCCAGCATTTTAAAATTACCTCAGAGGAGATGAGAAACTATGAACACTATCAGGACTAGTCCGAGATGCATTTCATCCATTAAACTTTGAGTTCAGATATGCAGGCACCTGTGCTTGCTTCTCTTTGGTGTTTGTTTAGAAACACAAAAACTTACCACCTTTTCTGCAGATGACACATTGACACACTGCAACAGCTCTGGCAGATTTCATGTGCTGGGAGGAAGCCGCCAATCCGGTAATTTGGCACAGCGGACATTCACCAGCACTGAGAACATAATCTTGTTTGCCCCTGCATGCAGCAGCACTTGGCAGCACCTGGGAACATTAGGAGCAGGAATCCATTCCCAACTGCCACTACTTCATTAAGGTAATTGCATCATTTCACGAAAGAAGAGAAGGGGCTTCCTAAAGGGCACTTTCCTGAACATGACCTAATGACATTTCAAGACTGTGCATGTGTCATCCACCAGGAGTATCACTACTGGTGGCTCAGAAAGGTACAGGAAGGTTATGGTAATATTATGGTAACATAAGATCTAGTCATTATAATTACTGAGAGGTAACTAACAATCACATAGTCATTTCCTCATGTCATATGCTGTTTTTTTTAAGCCAAACAGGTTGTAATAAATGCTGAAAAGGCACGCGTGGCACCAGATAAGAGATGAACAGGAGTCATCCATTCTCAGTATAAAAGCCACTAAAACATGTGACTCCAAAATCATAAACACTTCAAAACAAAAATGGTTATTTAGATATAGGGTAAGTGGAAAAGCAAAGTTAACTATTCCTTTTTATGAAAACAACTATCTTTCTGAACCCTAAGAGAAAATTTGTAATTACAGGGATACATATTTTGCACCCATCTTGGATCAATAGGCTACAAAATAACAAAGATTTAACCATGGAATTACTCATCTGGTAAACTGAGGACAGAGTCCATATCAAAGACACAATAATAAATGGAATATGGCAGAACAGGTTGATGGTTTCCAGGCAAAGTTTTCAAGCTTTAATGGCATATTATACCACTGATGAACAAAACTCACTCAAAGGAGCAATAAATGTTTTATTAAGAGCCTCTGATAATGAATCAACCCCATTTCAGAAAAAATCGTAAAATATCTTTCTTAAAAAACAGCTAAAGATGATCACAGTATTAGAGACCAAAATAATGTGATGCCCATAAAGCAAAACTGTGCCTTTCCAAAAAGGTGACTTCTCAGGACATCTTTAAGAAAGTGTTTGTTTGAATATTACAAAAAAAAAATTAAAAGAGGAACTAATGGTTATAAGTGTTAATACTATGTAATGAACTATAGGAGAATATAAATCTTAGAGGGCAAGAGCAAAGAGAAGGACAAGGAGCATTGGTTTTCCCTGGGTGTTACAGTTATACAACATTATAAATTGATCTATCAACCAGAAATTTGTGTTTTCATCCTGGTTTTTGCAGGTATTTCCTGCCAGACTTCAAGAAAAAAAAGAAACCAACTTCTGGGCATTAATCTCTGTAGAGAAATACAAGGTCTTACAGGGACATTTATTCATTAGATAGGGGAAGATTCACGTTTTGTAATAATTTTATTCATATTATACATATTAATCACTACACAACTATCATAGAACTATTACAGGGTTATATATGTAGATCTAAAGTAAGTTTTCTGCTTGTACACCAGGACAACCTTCTGGATTAGCTGCTGGTCACAATGCCTGCTGTGCTATCCATCAGTCTCAGGGCTGCCCAGCTGCTCAGACTCAGCCCTTCCAGAAGCAAAGTTTCAATAGCACCTATGAAAATGATGGACCCAATCATATGTTTGAACAGTACCACTGCATTTTGGTACTACAAATGCCTGGTGCACAGGTGTCCATTACCAGAGGGGAGGAGTGGAATATATTAGTAAGAGACAGAAGGCAAGTAAGGAGGGCTCGGAATACTCCCATAGTAGGGCTCTGCAAAAGGGAAAGTCCTGTAGAAGCCAACAGAAAATCAGGCCCTACTTCCCCGAGCAGACTAAATATGGAACTTGGCTTAGCCTTGTTGTAAGGTATGGATTTGAATCTGGTCTGAGCTCTCTGAGATAACCCCTTCCAATGAAAAAAAATGAATTAAAAAATCTGGGCACATCATAATGCAACTTTCCCTTCGCCTGTTCTCATATCCTGAGGAACTGCATTCCAGTACAACTAAAACAAGCCACAGACCCTCTTCTTTGTCAAGAGACCTCAGACAAGCAACCACTTTCAACATGAGGTTCTTTACAGGAAGAAAAGTCAACTTACTTGAGTTAACTAATAGTGTCTCATGATGAAGGATGTGTCTATACAGCTAGATGACAGGGATAACTGTATTTTGTTTTGCCTACACAAGTCAAATCACATTTACAATGTCTTCAAAATCAAGTAATTTACACATTTGTTTTATTTTAATTTAAAACTCAGATTAAAAAATTTGCCTGCCTTAGCTGGCAAGGATTTCAGGCACAGTTATATTATGTGTATCTTAATCAGATCTTGCCTCAGACTGTATCAAACCCTTTCAGAACAAATCAAATGAAAGAATCTAGGAGAGTAATGTCATTGCTGAACTTCATTTTCTGCTATAGATAGCATGCCATTGTTTCACATTAAATTAATGAAAGTTAAAGCACATAAGAGCCCCACCTGTGAGCTATTCAAGAATATTGATCAACAGTACTGCTGAGTAAGAGCATTTCATGCCTCCCAAATTTTTATGCATTCATTACACAAGACAGTCCTACACAATGTTAAGTCAGCAGACCTTAATAATTTAGTGAAGTATATACATCTTGCCTACTGCAGGAAAACTAAAAGCTATTGCTCAAGCTGAAACAAGAGAAAATGCTCACAGTTAATCCATTGATACTACATATTAAAGAAGAGAATAATAAACAATTACTAGAGGGATACAATGGTTGCCTAAATTAAACTTTGACAGTCAGCAGTGACTTAAATTTTAGAACCCACCATCACTAACATATTAGTGTTCTTATCCGTAAGAAGCAAAAGAAAATATTGTCCCTGTTCAAAAGGTCTATAATTGAAACAGGAAGGCTATGCAGAGATACAGTGCATTTACACAAATGGATACAAAAAAGTTTGTAGTACAAAGAAACATGAGGAAGAACTGCAAAGGTTCGGTAACTTTCATCTTCATTTTAGTTAAATCTTAGCCTGGTAAATCTTACACTTGAAGAGTCACCCTGCATCTTAAAATGCTTGAGAAATGCATATTGATTGTATTTCCAAAACATTTTAAAAACCTGGTAATATCCAAATTGATAAAGAACTTCCTATATCGAGAGCGACGCTACCATTGCCCAACAGCTGAAGCAACACTATCAAACTGTAACCAAATCCAGACCCCTTGGGGCATCACACAGACCGTGCCTGCTTCTCTCTCCATTCCTACCTCCACCTTTTCCCCCCCACCATTTTTCTTAAAATACAAGCTATTTTATAGGGTGACTGTAATATGATACTATGATCATTGTTGACTGCAGTTAGAAACAGACCCTTCTAATCCAGCTGCTCTCCACTTCAACAAATGCCATTTAAAAGCTACTTCATAAAAACATTATTGCTTCATACTTAAAAGACATTAAGTCAAGATTTTGGAAATTCCATTCACTTGATGTATCAGCAAGTGCACTATATGTTAGATTTATCATTAAACAAAATCCATGAGAACTGTTTTCCAGACTTCAGTTAATGCTCTTATGACACATTTGGCCAATGAAAAGGGATGAAAACCAGTAGTGCTTTGAAGCAATAGCCAGTGAATGCCGCTGTGGTTTACCAAAAGTGGGATGCACAACATATTAGACCACAGTTAATGAAATTAAACAATTTCTTATGTTTTTTAAATGTGTGCTGTATTACTTGCTTGGAAACTACACAACTGCTTCAGTTTTGAGATTTTACTTTTTTTGTAGTAAATTGTATCTCCTACATCTACTGGTAATTAAATCAGTAAGCAACTACCACAGTTATGTATTTTACACTATTTAAGGCAAAATAACTGAATCAATAAACTGCGTGTTCTTTTTTGTTTCCACATAAAATTGAAGTTCTAACCTTATGTTCCTTACTCAAAGAGATCCAGGGGAAAGATTATTGTGAGGAAAAATAGGATAAAGTACTTGCATGCTATGTACTTGTATAAGATGTGCATTGATAAGCAGTTTCCTTCCATAACACACCCATGAAATGTGGATTTAATATAATGCTTTCTTGACAGAAAAAATACTTCTGGTAGATATTTTTGCACAACAGATTTCTAAAGCTTTAACTCTAGCCTTCAAGTACAACTTCTTCAAAGAAGTGAAGTGCCTTATTTATGAAAATAAAACACTGTTTGTCCTCTATTGTTCTAAGGCCTTAAAAAAACCCAAACAGATAATTAATCTTCAAAATCCATTTCCATCTCTAGCAGTTTAAAGTTTTCACAAACTACAGTTAAAGCCCAGCTAAATTAAATCCTTAAAGATGACTACATGTCTCTATTATATGACAATACACTGCATATTCCCCTATTTACATCAATAAAACTATAAAAGATAGTATTTTTCCTTGGAATTTAAGACAGAGCTTACAGACAAAAATTAATTTCTTTCTAGCAGTCCAACCAGCTGTTGTCTCAAGCTAAGAACTCGATTCTCCCAAGTCCTTCAAACTTTCCAAATGCAACTCTTCACACACTGCATTGTACCAAGTTAATTTATGACTATGCAATGTTAACTAATAAACTTTTCCAGTTACCATGATTAGTTAACAGTAAACTGAGGGACAGTCATTTTTACATTGCATCACTTTAAGAAGCCACTACTATTCATTCCGAGGAACTATCATGCCACAATTTTGCTACTTATAATTATCAGCAGAGTGAGAAGATTTATATGCGAGGTCTTAGTCACAAAAGAGCAGCAAAAACAATCTGTAAGGGAAAAGGCAAATGGCAACAGCCCCTCTACTAGCCCAAATCAGAAGCGCCAGTGTCTTCTTGTTCCTACTGAGAAACATTTCATTAAATATTTGGAAAAACAGTGATATAAAAATTAGAACTCCAATATCGGGGGGTGGGGTGGAGGAGTGGGGAAATAAAGATGTGGGAATTTCCATTATCAGGACTTTTTTCAGGCCAATCACTATTTCAAACTCAACAGTGAAGTTCTCAAGGAAATTTTCAATATTGAATTTATAATTTCCATATATATTAAAACAGAAGTCTCCTGAAGTGAAATGAGGTTATTGTGCTTAACAGAAAACTGTCTTTATTAGCAAAAGTATTGAATAACATGGCTTTTAACACAAGTTACACTGCACACCAAAGTGGCAGCAAACTTCAGAACTCATACCCTCATTTCCATAATCATTTTCAGATGCCTAGAATGCACTAAATACAGTGCCATCTTAAAAATGAAAAGCAGACATTCCTTTGGAAATTAATTCAATATTTAGCATGTCACATTCAAAAAATATCTCCTCCTTTTATAATGCAGAAAACTTGGAACATAATAAATACTGTAAGGATGTTTGCTATTTTATTTGCCTTAATTTTGTCCTACAAGCACAAGCATACACTACAGTTGTGGAAAGATGGCATTCAGGTCTAGGACACTGTATTCTAAGACTGTAAGCCATAAATCTTTCTCTGAAAATAAACATACTCAGAACCTTAGGAAAAAAAATCAACATGGAATCCTCTTTACCATGCATTTTCACAGATCTCACATGAACTATTCCTGCTCAACAGTCTCTAGCCACTTCCCACAAAGAAAGAAACACATCACAGAACATTTCTCCTTATTGGATTATTTTCCCAAAAAGAACTATTCAAGCCTCCACTTCATGCATATTCCTATCTTAAATTCAGCTGGCACTGCGGAAGCCAGCGCTAAGGAGTCCATGCAGGAACGCTAATTAGGAATCGCTGGGAACATTGATTCTCTCCATGCCAGCTTTTGAACAGGATCAAACCCTTCCCTACAGCCTCTATCTGGGTTATCCACATTCAAGTTAATTCAGCTCTGAGGGCAATTGCTTATGGAACAAAACTAAAATGACTCCATCTGTAACAGTGCTCATTTGTAGTTATTACTTCCAGAGACAAGTCTGTGGTTGTTCTCATCATGGCTAATTGAGCTCAACTATTAAACCCTTCACTGTGAAGAACTTGATTATCTCTTTGGATAAACAGGATTTCTTGGGCGCATCACTAAAGAATTAGTAAAAGCAAGTAGAGCTAAGTGACATCCTCCCCAAAGACCATACTACAAGATATGATAAATTAGGCTTTAACTTGCATCTTCCTTCAGGACTTTCCATTATGCTACTGCAACATACAGGAACAGAAATTATTTTTTCAGTACTAAGAAGCCCCTACTCTGCAAACACATAATAAACCACGATAGTGAAATTTCAAATTACATCCATGCTTCGAAGAACATGTATCCAAGCATGGGAGCAAGGGAGAAACCCTTTCTAAGTTCAAATATAGAATCAATAATATATTCCAAAGTGAAGCTTCTCCATTTACATCACAGTGCATTCGCTACTTCTTGGAGTAAATACACAACATATGATAAAACATAGTTCCCAGGACTTCAGACAATCTCAATAAATACAGGAAATAAATTTTTTCAACACACCAACCAGAATACATAATTAATAATCAGACATATGTTTCAAATTAATTCCGAGAGGAAACAGTAACTAATAAACTTTTCACAGAGTACACAGAAGCAATGACTAGACCAGCGAGATGAAATAGCTACTGAGGTTGAGTACAGTAACTTCCAATAGGCTTCATTCTGTCATGGGAAACTACACATCTGCCCTTACATTCACAGGTGCAAAGATCTGGATTATCTTGCCAACCCCAAATAATTCACTGCTACAGGAGACAATACACAAAAGACAGACCATACAAAAGGCATAAACTATTTACAACAGGACATCGAGGAAAGAGAAGACTTAACATGAGTTAACATGAGTTAACATGAGTTGTGAAAGTCAATTTAGCTCATAACAGTGATCCAAATTAAAAAAAAAGTAAAGGTATCTAACACAGGTGGCAAAGCCACCCTAAGGAGACATATTACTCTAATACTTCCTCAAATGTGTTTGAATCTTAAGAGAGTATGTCTATACTGATATGGACACATAAATACAATGTGTAAAATAAAAGAAAACAAGATAGTTTTCTCTTTTTTTTTTTAATTTCCTCTGCTAATCATGTCATCACTGTAGGGTAAGACCAAAGAAGAATTATTCCTGATCTTACTGATGATCAAATTTTGTTTGTCCAGAAGACAGTTCTAATGTTAAAAATGGAGGCTGCTGAAAGACTGTTGTTAACCATGAATAATCTTGTTGTTAACCAAGTTGCCAGGCATGATAGTTCTTACTAAAAACATTGTAACTGGGTTTATACCATGGATAATATTAATACTTAGAACAGTTCTGGATATGAACAGTTTTCCTTGCACTGCACACCCCTGCAGCTATACAGAGGCTGCTTCACAACTCTACAATGGCAGGATCTCTTGTAAACACAATCTCCATGTGTACCTTCCTACAATCAAAAATCTATGTTCTTCACTCCTACTTTCAATTTCTCCTTTACATCTCCAAAACAGGTGACAATCTTTTCACTGTTGATATTTTCCTCTCTCTCTAAGGCCAGAAAAAAAACAGGTGACTTATTTACAGCTGAGTATATGCAGAAATCTCACTACAAAAGAGTGGATAAGTAGTGACAACTTCTGAAGTGACCACCAAATAGAAATACTATAGAAAAGAAATTAAAACTTTGCTTTACAAAAAGTTACTCACTCCTTCAAAACTGAGAGACTAAATCCCACCTACACACTGACTGCAGATACCTGCTTGATAAATTTTCAATGCAGGGATTTTAATAAAAAAAATTCAGCTGTTTTACCTCTATGAGTAACACACAAAGTATTTTTGGTACAATGCTACACGTTACAGCACAGCAGAACATAGAATTTCATCAACTTTGACACACTTTTGAGACAGCATGGACTTACTTCCAGTGCAAACAATAAGAAGTTAGCGTTGATTTTTACACTAACCACATAAAGAATATAAAGGATCTTAACCTGCAAGACTGTCCCTCTCTTGGAAATTAAAAGAAGCTGATGCATTAAAAATGAGCTTGAGATTGCTGGAGAGGGTGATACCAAAATCAGCTTATAAATGCAGCTTTGAGGCATTCTCCCTTGGGGCAATGCTATCATCCCCCCTGCCTTGAGTTGCCTCACATGTTTTTGTGGGCACATTATAAGCTAAAAAAATGGCAAAAAATGATGGAAAAATAATCCTCAGAAGGAAAAACTTCCAGCTGGATCTACAAGTTGAACTAACTGCTCACATATCTGCCTATTACAAGTGGGAAAGCTGCTGTCAGGGCACACTGCTTTACACAGTAGTATGATCCTACACCCTAAAAATGAAAGGAAATCACATCCTCTAAGACCGTACAGAGGAGGTTTTAAAACCCTCTTAACTTCATCAACATGCCTACCATCAAAATCTGGCACCAAGACACTTCAGTAGTGTGTACAAGAATAACAGGTACCAAAAGTTTCTAGAAGACTGTGACTTTGTAAGAGATAGATGGAAGGGTTACATGTTTATTCCTTGAACTGTAAAGCCTTCCATTAAGAATATGATTACACACACAAAAAAAAAATCTGACTCAAACACACTCTACTCGTGAGACTGAGGGAGCATAAAGCAAAACTCTGAATCCTTAGAGATGAGATGACAATGACAAAGAAAGAATGCAAACCACTGCTCTGTATTGTACTTAATATCCTTCCTTGCTAAGGTAAACATTATTTTTTTGAGCTACTTCCTGGGAATCTCCAGCTTGAAGGTCCTGTTTTGTTAAATTAGTGATACTGCAGAACAGCTATCAATGTCACCACTACATTATTACATTAAGCGTTAAAACCCACTATGGATTCAACTACATAGTAGTAAAAAAGGAAATAGTTTCATATATATTAGGCACTATACTTACTGCTGAAGGATGTTTCAAATTTAAACCACTTAGAGTTTAACTAAAGATCTGGAATTAGGGAAATGAGGAGGCAGATGTGTAGGCAGGACTGACAAAATTACAATTTGCAGTCTCCATCTCCCAACACTGAAAATAAATTGACTAGAAAAATATTTCCAGCAAGTGTTTGGAAATGTTGGATTTGATTTTTTTCCTGTAAAATGACAAAAATTAATAATGTGTATTTCATCTACAGGGTCCTTGTAAGTAATTACAGACCACAGAAGCTCAGATGTTTTGGATGCTCAGTTCTCCTGTTGACACAGAATCCATACTTTTGAGGACTGAGATCCTCTTCGCATAAATTTAGTCTCCATTTCTTGTTCAAATTTATATCATCCTGGATTTTACTTCAGTGATTCCAACAGCCACGTAATGCAAATCATACTGTGCAATGGCCCTATTACTATCATTTGATATTCTTCCTAAATCATGTATTTTGTAATATGTAACAGTGAGGGGTTTTCCCAACACTTTTGTGAAAAGGATTATTTCACCTTTGAAATGATGAAAAGTTCTGGGAGACTAGAAAAATATATTTAGTATGTTTTTAAATAAAATATTCATACCACTATCCAAATGTGACTAAAGCAAACTGATGCACAGGCAGTCATGACTCAGGTAAATGACTCATGAAAATGAACAATCATAAAAACCGCGTGAGAAGTAAGAAGACTTCTTAATGAAAAAACATAGAAATGTTTCCATATGTTTTATGAAGTAGTCTTTACCCTTCAAATGAGCATATTCAGATTTAGTTGCTGGCTTTGTTTCAGAGAAACCCCATCTGTACACTACATGGCTTACAGGCACATCTCAGTCATGCAATAGCTATGTCACAGCTCATATATCAAATAAAAATCACATTCAAGGCCACACAACCTTATATACCCAAAGTCTTCCATTCTATTTTAAGTAATCCTAAGAGAGCTCTTATTGCACCTCACTGCTGATGTCACATGACTTTCGTTGGGAAACAGAGTCCTACAATTGAAATATCAAACAGTTCTTAACACAGATGAGAATGATATAAAGGACAACTCTACTGTACTTATATATTCTGGAAGTGGGTTTTTTTCATTAAAGAAACAGGTGTGGAACTAAAAGCATAAGAATAGTAGCACTGCACAACATTATGCTGTACTGTGAAAAGCAGGATAAAACACACAACTCACAGTAGGCTTAAGGAATTCATCTGACCTAGATTCCAAGGCTAATAAAACTGATTGTCCACATCAAGGACAGAAAGCAAAGAAGATCTCTAACCTTTCCGACATCAAAGGTTTCAGTGTCAGAAACCTGCATTTAAACCCAACAGCAAGGACAGCTGAACAGGCAAAAGGCTTCTACCCACATTACATGGCAGCCCATAAACCATTGGCTTTTGTAGCAAGGAAATACTGTGAACAGCTATGTTAGAAATAATGAAATCATACAAACCAAGGCATCTCCTCCACAGAACACCTTGAGCAAACAGAATGCTGCTGTGCACTTTTTTCCTCTCCTTATTAACAGGAATTTTCCCTTGCCAAACACAAATTGTGCAAAATAAAAAAATACCCAAGGTAGCTAATTATAAATGCCTCACAACAAAAAACAACTGTCTTCAATTAAAAAGAGATCCATTCTTGCCAATGTCTAAAATTACAACATATCTCTGAATTACAGGCAATGTATATAAAGATCATTATTCAACAGTTGCTGCTTGATAACTTCCTGAGAAGGTACAGCTTCCAGTAGCATATGAAATTGCTGAGTCACTATAAAACAAAATGTTTGTTGCATTGTTTTGTTTTTGGTTTTGTTCATTTTAAAGATGACACTGATGAATGACATAGCAATCATCAGGAAATTATATTACACTCTCAATGTCAAGCAGTCCATTTCATGCGGTTGATCCTACCAACATTTAGTAATTCATATTTAAAAAACAGCTAGTAAAGAAAAAAAGAAAGATGAGCCAACTTCTGTAATGTGTCACAGTGAGCAAGCTTAGCAAACCTGTCTAATGATTTGGTATTGTAAGCCTGAATTCTCATAATACTAACAAAACATTTCAGTTTTTAATCCCCACTCACTCCACATAGGATAACATGCAACAGAATGAACAGAAGCCTCACATAAAGAAGATGCACACAGAAGAAGATACAAATTAAATACAAGCCAATAGTAAAATATACAACTTCAGCTAGCACCAAAAAGCTAACAAGGGTCAACTGTACTAAATAGACACACCCTGAACAGAGGACAGTTCAAAAATCATATGGTGTCAGTTAGAAAACTGGGAGAAACAACATTTCAAACAAAATCTGTGAAACATCAAGTACAAAATGAAAAAGGAAAAGAAGGAAGCCTTGCAATCATTCAGCTTCAATTCTTTTAAAATACAGGTCATGGGATTCTCCTCCTGTACTTAAACAACTGCATGAATCTATCACGCAGCCCTACAGTCCCAGAGAGTTGTTGCAGTCATTAACTACTGCCAACATAAAAAAGCATATTTTTAACTGGTATTTGTTTTGGATAGTGGAACTCATTGCATCTCACTTTGCTAGACAGAGATGTTACATTTTGAATAAATGATTCCGTCGACTCAAACAGGAATAGGTTTGCCTCTTCAGGCCTGCATGTAATTTGTTATTAGTCTCATCTCTCACTCCGAAGTCCAGTTAAGCCTTAAGATGTTGAGTGACTTTTCAAAATTACGACTTGCACAGCATTTGAAGTGGAGTTGTTCTTCGAGATTTCTGGGAGGACAAGACAGCACCAATCTGAAGTATGACCATCATGGAGTCGTTCTTCACCATTATGCTCTTTCTCAGCCAAGAGGTTATACTTGTATTTAATACTGACAAAACAAGACCTGAACTACAGAAGTTGTGGCTTATGAGAAGAAGAAAGCACCCTGACACTACGGCTAGCAAGTTTCTGAACTCCACTGGGTGAGCAGTATCCAAGCAGGGAAGCACCCATAAAGGTACAGTGATTTCAAGTGCAACTGCACTAAGAAGCAGCTTTCTAATTGCCAAAACAAAAAAAACCTGAAATAGAACATGAATCATATGTATAGAAGAAAATTAAAGCCATTTTACAAAAATGAAGGACAACTTTCTATCCTTTAGATTATGAGATGGTAGAAGACCTCTACTGACTACAACTTATTATTAACGAAAACAGTCTCAAAACAGCAATAAAGCAAAGCCAGTTGGTAAAAAAATTACAGTGTGGTTCATAGTCCTATGAATACAGACTGGAACATTAAAGCTTCAAGTTTCCCCATTCCTTGCAATAGAAACTTTTAAACTGCAAACGCATAGGAAATAAATATATTATCACAATATATTCAATATGTGTAATTACATACAAACAACAGAGTAAAACTGGTCTTTCAAACTGCAGAGGAGATTAAAGAATGTGCCACATACACAAAAGAATTTATTCCACAGACAGAAAAATCTTATTGCATTACAGCAACCAGGAGTTTCAAAGGAAAATGAAAAATTTCAAGGGAAAATTAAAATTTTAGAAAATCTAAAAAGCACATTGTGAACCTAAAGATAATCATGACAATTTTAAAGCCTAAGAACAAAGCCACCTGGTGCAATAAAAGAGTCTCATGTTGACTCTGGAAGCATTTGTACAGTTAGATGCATTCCAGAAAAGACTGGGCACTATTAGAGAAACCTAAATGACAATCTCCATAACTCAGAGTAGCTTCAGAATGTAACAAGGAGGAAAACACAGAATTCTGTTCTCTAGAAAGTTATGCATTTTACTTGGACATGCACTTCAAGGTATCCCATTATAAAGTCTGCAGCTTCTTTTTCTGCAGCCCAGTTTTTTCATCAAATGCTACCACAGCAAATGCAGCATCTGACCGAACACCTGATAACAAAATATTGAAAAAAATTTTTTTTTTCAGGGAATGTTCTGTACCATATTTATTTATTTCATGAAATAACCATGCCTGTGGACTTCTCAGTGCTTACTGCAATGCTATAAAAACTGATCACCAACTCTTTTCTGATCATCACTTTCCCCTCCAGTTTTAAAGTTAGCACAGCTTTCTACTGACATTGTTAAGACAGAAACTTGCCTAAAGGCTCAAACTCAGCCAATCATTCAAATGAAGGCAGCAAAGGAAGTGAGAGGGCATGAGATGCAAAGACTGAGATCCTGACAATAGTTTGGTCCAATGCTACTCCCTTTTTTAAGTATTTTTTCCCTTGTATTTAGGAAATACTCTGTACATGTAGAGACTTTTTCAAGACTTTGTGCAAATGTACAGAAGGCAAATTTTATGAATCAAAGGAGTTGTTCTTATTGCTGAATATGGTAGAGGTACTACCTTGGTGATAAGCTCAAAATCTGCTGGCAAGCTGTGTTTCATTGATAACATATGGAATTCTGCAACATACGAATAGACAGCGGCATAAAAGCGATCCCACTGGGAAAGTAGCCTGGACACGAAGTACACATCAAAGCACGTTTTATAAAAAGCTCTCTTGAAAGACAGAAGATCAAGTGCTTAGCACTTTGGTGATCACAACCACGTCATCTAAGCCCAGTGATCGGAATACTGAGTTAACCAAGGAAACCAGGAGCTATGAGAGCTACAGCAAGATGCAATCTTATGAGCTTTCAACAGAACTGCAAATGCCATTATGTCAGTGCCTCAAAGCTTAGCTTTAAAGCTTACACTCAGCCTAAACTGAGTAGACAAACATCTATGAACTACTAATGTCTCTGAAGTTATCTGGTTTGTTGGCACAAACAGTATATTTTCAGATGCAATTTCCTAAGACCGTGCCCAGATTAGTGCAGTTAACCTTCTGGACTGTACATTATCTTTGTTAGACACAACTCCACAGCATTGGAAAAGCTGTTCAATACACACAGAAACTATGTTCTTTAAAAGCCAAGAGGACTCCAAAAGAATCCACAAAAAGATTAAGTATAATAGATATCTAACAGGTGTTTTACACTGTATTCACTACAACTCTAAACTTGCCAGTCAGAGGTTTACTGCCAAGAGCATATCAAGCACACAGTCATTACTACTTACAACTGCAATATTCACTGCTAAGCACTCATACAAAAATTGCACTGAAATCCTGGGAAGCATGAAGGACAGTACGACTAGGTTAAAACAAAAAATTAAAATAAATTGTCCTCCCTGTTCCCAGTTCCTTTGCTTGTAACAGACCATAACAAAACCCACTTTGCTTTGGTACAGATGGAAGGCAGGGCTGCCACCCTTCTCCATCCTACTGGGTAAAAATGAACTCACCTCTGATCACAAATCACAACAAGACTTTGTGATATCCAAAGTCTCTCTGACAAAACATGTATTTTATTCTCAACTCTAGTCATCCTTTGGAATTGCTGAAGTCTGAAAACTTCCCTTTTATCAAGCAAACAACTAAACCACATTCTTATTTAATTCCTCCTTTTGCTGAACTCATCATAGATGGATGGCTGACATTCTTCAGAATGGTAACAAATCTGAAGGTGCTCAGAAAAGAGTAATTCTGCATCTCAAAATTTAACTGAGGTCTGGATTTCTTAAACGACACATTGGTATGTACATTAAAGGAGAGCAAAGAGTTTCATATATTCCTATGACAGCCAAAATTTCAGAAAACAAAAAAATCAGAAAGATGAATGAACCCAGCTATCCAAAAACAGGGCACAACCACATTTGCAGGATGTACTTTTGCCATCCAAACTGAAACCAGAAGACATCAGGTAACTTCGAGTACAATCCACTGAGTTGACACTAAATAGTCTGATACCGAGATAGCAAAGAATGGATTTTTAAAAAACATTTCCTTTGAATAAACAGTAAAATGTAAGAAAAATATTCTGGAAGATAGATGATCATGAAAATCTCATGGACTCCTTGACTTGCTAAAATACTAAGTTGAGACAGCTCTAAATCAGTTTAAAAACTCGTCTTGGTCTTCTTGGCTTATGGTAAAGCAAGTGGTGAATAATTTATTAGTATTGTTATTCATTATTACTTCAAAATTTTCTCCAGTAATTCCAATTACTAAAATACCTGGTTTAAGATGATTTGGCTCCACCAAAAATCTGAGTTTACATACGGGAAAATGGAAAGTGCTAACTAATGCAAGAATAGAGCAGTTGACATAACAAAGTGCTATATCAGCTGTGGTGGGGCACGTGAGCCAGGTAAAAACCAAGCAATCTATCATAAGAAAACTCAAAGTCTCAGCAGAGGTACACAGATAGCTAGCTGCTATAATATTGGAATTCTTGCATTTTGCTCTAAAATATCTAGTATTCACTACTCTCAGAAAACAGAACCAGACTACAGTGTAGTCTGACTATGGTGACAGTTCATTTGAAGAACTAAATGCAGCTTCTCAACAAGATCAGATCCCTTGGAGAATTTAAGCTTTTGTTCTTCAAACAGCAGGTTTCCATGTCTTAAAATTGGAAGATTTGAATAATTACTGGAATAGTTCAAAACACTCTTTGCATCAGTTGAGACTCAAAACATTTCTCTAACACTACCCAAGACCTGCATTTCTTCTTCATTTCTGTATTATCTAGTCCTTCCTCATGGCCTGAATAACTGATGGGGGAAATGGTTACCATAAATCCCAGTTCAGAAAAAGCTTCTTTAATGAGGAGAAACAACATTTGAAGCTACCATGCAAGAGGCAATTTTCTTCATTTATACCTAACTGATCTGGTCCCCTGTTGTTTATTAAAGAAGAAAAAGGCAAAGCAAAAGGAGAAAGGAAAAAAGATTGAAACCAGGAAGGCCAGTAAAAAAAAGGGCTGATTGTCACAGGATCTGACACAAAAACAGTAAAAGGAGGAAGAAATCATGAGTAAGATGCAGCAACAAAGCCAAGGTGTGAAGACAGGAGACATCAGCCTAAGACTGTGTAGTATCTGGACTTATTTATCATGTTACCCACAAAAAACAAACAAACAAAAAAAACCACCAAAAGATAAAAGATATTTGAGTTGATCTGTATCTGTATGATTCAGTTGTGAAAAAAAGAAACTAAGACTAGGAATTGTGCTTATTTAGATGATCTTCAACTAAAACAAAGGTGTTTCTGGAAACAGCTCTGATTACTTTCTCTGAATCAGCAGCAGCCCCAGTTACAAAGTATGTTTGAGAGCATGTTAAGCAGATGTAGGAGCTCTTCATTTACCTAAGACAAAGCTCTCAAAGTCCAGGAGTTGTGGTTAAATATAGAACTGCGACATCTTCTCTGAATCCAACATTTTAATTAACATTTCTCATACTATGATATGGATCTTTACAATACCACAAAGTAAGGAATATTTTTTTCAGTAGTACAACACTTCAAAGCAAGATTAAAGCAGCTACATCTGCTTATGCCATTTTTAATTTTCCTATTACACTTCACACAAAGAGAAGTGACATTCACTGGATACTGTTAAATAACACTGTAACAGAACATATCCCTCTCTACATGAGTTTCTTACCCTCCAATAGCAAAACCAAAACTGTAAAATATTAATTTAAGAGTTTTCTTGCTTAGTACAGCTTCCTGAGAATTTAATGTTTTGCTAACTTTGTCTGCGTTATTGTTACTACTTTTTTATGTCACTGTGTATTGCTACTATTGGTAGAATTTTTCTCCAAAAGAACTGCCTGGCTTTAGAGATACAATACTAAGTAAAAAATTAATGGGCAAGAGCTGCTATAATCGAAGCTCAGTCTTTTCCAGTAAAAATACACTTTCTGTCCTTACCATTATTACATCTATCTTGCATTAATAATATTCTCTGACTAAAAATGGACTAGACACACAGAAAAAACATTAATTCTTTACTGCAAGGAACACAATATTTACATCTCATACACTCCGTGTTTTTAACAGCTTAACAACCCTCCCATGTGATCTATTCCTGGAGAAGAATGTATTTTTCTTGAATATCTATGCCACTAAAAAACGGGATTTGGATCTATAATCTCTGGGTTTAAACTGATCACAATGTATGTAGCTTTTATAAAAGTCTGATTTAATATAATAAGAAATCGCATGTTACATCAGACTAAAAATTGCTATTGCAGCACATAATGCTCTGGAACCTTTCTATGGCAAGAATACCACTGGTATTTATCATCTTACTTGCCAGAAGAACAAAACGCTCCCACTAACGGAAAGTGGTTTTCCATGCCATTCACTACTACTTTACATAAAAGTAACTTTAGAGCATACTGGTATTTTCTGACTGTTAGTATTGTAGACACTGTTCTAGTAAGTTTTAAGCAGCAGTCCAATACCTGGAGTCTGTCCCATGACTTTAACTTAGTGCAACTTCTATTTAATTAAGACTACATACATGACATAAACTCACTACTCAAGTTATGCCTTGAACATTACATATTTACAAACAGAAAACATGTTTTTACCACGCTTAATAATTGCTTATTCTTAAACCTAACTACTTTTGATTATGCCTTGGGGTTTTTTCCTAAAGCAAAGGGTACTACGAAAATAAACACATTTTTGCTACATTCAGTTCCTCACAGGAACTATTTCAGTTTTATCTTTACTATTTTCTCATTTCATTCATATTCCTTAATAATCTATTAAATTAAAAATTTCCTTGCTGACATTTCTTGCCTTATCAAGGTCAAAACATCTAATTAGCCTGTTACTTTGTAAACTGCAAGATTCCTCATTCTGAATAAAAAGGAGGAAGATATGTCATAAGGTGTTTCAATTTATTTTAAAATGATTCAAGTTGTTTTGAAAAATAAGAATAAGTAAAAATAATAAAAACCACACAATGAAACAATAAACAGAAAACATTATACCATAATAAACAAACTATTATTCATTTTTTTCTGTTCTAGCACCTGTATGCATTTTCATTTTCTTCCTAGAAAATCTCACTATATAAACTGATCAAATATTCAACACAATAGGATCCTTTAATCTGAAGGGGGAAGAGATACTGACCTGTAGAATTTCCACAACTGCCAAACAAGCACAGAGTAGTGGTCAGAGCTGGAATTAAGTCATATTACACATTAGTACAGTCACTAATCAGACAACAGCGTGCCTGAGTTTCCATGTACTGACAGCACCAACACTCAGGTTAAATCTAGTTGGCGTGAGAATTAGAACTGGAAATGGATTTCAGAGTCACCATCGCTGAGTTTGAGCATTACTTAGGACTCCTTGGTTATAAGGTTTTTCTTAATGTTTAATAAGGCCAAAACCAGCAGTAACACCCCTGACATATTAGCAGCCCTTCCGTACATGTGGGAAGGATGTGATGAAGGCTCTTAACAGAGGAGCACAGAGAGGGGATGAAAGCCAATGGTTATATACGAAATAAGAGAGGTTCTGCCTGGACAGGAGGAAAAGCTTTTTCACCATGGGAACAGTCAAGCAGTGGCACAGGTTGCACAGAGAGATGGGGTGTTCTTACCCTTGGAGATTTTTAAGGCCTGACTGGGTAAGGAACTTGTTCTGATCCCATAACTGACTCTGATTTCAGCAGAATATTGAACTAAAGACTTCCCTTGAATTTTGAATTGTCCCTTGAATTTTTTGACAACTCTTTTTTTTTTTTTTTTTGACAACAAATTAGTTTCCTTTGCTCTTCTGGAAAGCATTGTTCAGCAACAGCAGTGGGACTGGCACCAAAGCTTCTGCTGGAGAACCTCTCCACAAACCTTTTTCTTGAAAAACATACATCAAAAAAAATGCCATAGCCTTCTCATTGACGATTTATTCTTACATCAGCAACCACTGATGGCTTTCTGATTCACTCTAAATTTGACAAGCTCTCTGGGCCCTCCTGCCAAAAAGAATCTTTCCTTCTTTTACCTCTGAAGCTTTCTGTTGTGTGTGCCCTGAGTGCTTCCCAGAAAATTCCCAGCTCCTATTACGCAGCAGATTCATGACTTCTGTCCTTCCCAGTGTTCTTGTCATAGCACTGAATTCCAGTAGTTTAGACTCAACACGCACTATTGGCCTTACAGAAGAAGCCACCATCTCAGCCTCAGTTTTTCACATGATCACTACTGGGCAGCAAGAATAAAGCAAAAAGGCAGCCAACCTCCCCGCTGTCCAAGTACACCTTTCTTAATAGAACAAGAAATAACACCACACTAACAGCTGAATAAACAAAACAGGTGCTCTCAGTCACAGCTTCCATTGCTATTTGTGCAAATAAACTGCAGGCTCTGGAGTAAGAGCACTATTTATAGCTCTCTAAGCTTGGGTGTGTTGGTGTTTTGTAGCCCACCAACATACTCAAAGTTTGCTGTTCATTTCGACATACACACTGAACTGAGCTCTCCTGCAATTCCAAAATAATTCAACATAAGAAACTTATACACATTTATGTCTAGCTGTGGATTTCATGCATGCATGTATTCCTTTCACAGCCTACTGATTCTTTTAGCTTTTCTTTTTCTCCTTCATTGTGTTGTTGACAGTATGTATATGTCCACTTCCACCACAACAGACATTTAAAAAGTCTCAAGTGAATTTTTAAGTACAGTAGACTCTTTAGCACAACATTACAAATCAAAATTAAGCTTGCATGGATGCCTTAAGTATGCCTACCACCATCCTGTATTTTTCAATTTCAAAGCTTATTAGTGTATATTAATTAGACCAGAAAAAAATTAAAAGGCAATCATAATTACTGGCTTCTATACATACTTGGCATGTTAATTCCCCCTTTCAGACCACTACAGAATCGTTGCTTCTGGCAGAGGATTTATTAAGAAGATACTCAGCAAGATAAATCCCAGTGATTACATATTGAAATGATAAAATGTCCCACTTATCTCCTTTCACTGCAAGCCAGTTCATGACTTAAGACCATCACTGAAAATGTTTACAGTAAAAAGAAATTAAAGCTTATACACAACTACATTAAGCTTAAACAGTTAAGCTAAAGAAAAAATGTGCTTAGGTTGCTTATCCTTGCCATTTTTCCACCTGAAATTAGAATTGATAATCTAGCAGACTTTCACAGAAGCGTACAACTTATTAAAATAACACCATTTCCACACAGCATTCTGAGCCTCCACGAAGGATGAGGACACATGTGGGCAATCACCCACGCGGGACAGTAAGCTGTTTATACTCTGCAAGTTCCATACAGCTCTGTCCTGCCACTCCCAAGCAGTTACTTAAGAGAATACACTCTTACACTTTGATTTTAAAATGTTTAATTCATACCCCTCAAAATGAATGCCAAAAATGACCATGTAATGTGGAACAAACAAAGATTAAATGCCAAAATGTTGCAAGAAAGTGATTAGAGTTGAACAACCTGCATTACCGCTAAACTTCCAAATGTTGGGCTTTTGTGTTTTTGGAGTTTGGTGGCAGGGGAACAGGCAAGAGGGAAAACGTAGTTTTAAAAGCAGGGATATTAGAAAGGCAAGTCACTTATTTCAACCTTTTTCCTAAGTGGTTAAAAGAACTATGCAGCAGCTCCACAGCCCTTTTTTATATGTACACCTGGGAAGAATACTGAATCCTGTTACTTTCCTCAGTGTTATCCTGATGTGGTTTAGACCAGATGTTTAAATGTTACAGTATGTACATTTTCTTCTCTTCTTCCAAGGCAAAAGCAAAATAAGAGGAATATTTGACTTCACTCCACAAGAGACCTATTTAATAGTTTGGCGGTTATGTAAGTAAAGGTAGCTTGGCTAAGTCAATGTTGACGACATACAGAACGACATGATCCTAATGAGTTGGAAAATATTGGCTCTCATGAGATTCAACCAGATGCTACTGCGCTGAGAAAGCTACTGTATTATTGAATTTCATTTTTATGAGGTAAAATTTATTATTCAACCATTAAGGTATCCCACATGAAATCTTGCATAAAATAGTTTTACAGTTACTTTCTGGAAAGTAGATTTTATTTTAACTTTAAAACATCATTTACATGAGGGATTCAAATGCCTATTTGATCACCTTCAACAGAGAAATGTAAGGTCTGCAAGCAATTTTCCCAAAAATACCAGATTAATGGAACCGAACTGTCAACAAAATAATGAACTACCTGAATAGGACAAGGAAAAAGTGGTAGCAAGTTCCAGTTTTCCAGAGTAAACTAAAGCCATGTGTGACTGTGTATGTATTTTCTTGGCAGGCTGAAATGGTTAGAAACCGAGTGCTTCAGGTACTTACTAACAAATAATGGAAAAAATACAGAGTTAAATTACTCCATAGGATTAATCATGCTCAACCTTTGAAAGATCTTACCTGGCACCCTTTTCCTAACATTTTGGTATTTTGTACAATTACTTTTGTTCAAAAAAAATTGTATAGCAATTGTAATAATGTCATTAACATCTATACACACAGTAATGTAGAAAGCATGATGTACATCAGATTCATCTTTGTTTCTACTGTTACAGTGATTGAAACACAAAATCAGGATGTTTCACAAGCATGAGCAAGCATAAGAACTAACATTAACTGAAAGGTAATGTGCTGTTGTGCTTATACACCAAAAGGATTATAAAATAAAACCAAAACATAAATTTCCAAAGAATTACACTTGGAGTGAAGACTGCTTTTGTTCTATTTTTCTGTTTGAGATGTAATGCATTAAAAAAGTTAGTAATGCCTTTTCCTTGACCCATGAAAAAGAGCAAAAAGCTGTTTGCAGCTGTTTTACTTATCCACTTCTTATGTTGCATTTTGTCACTTGTATTCCCATCTCCAATTTAAATTATCTACTCTTTTTGTTCTTGCACAACTATTTTAGGCAGTATCCATCAATCTTGTACTTGAATAGTAAAGCCTATTCATCCAAGTAGTAAGTTACATTGTTTACATTATCTCAATTTTTTTAATTGTCTTGGCTTCTCAGAATCCTAAAAGCACAAGCCTACATTTGAAAAGAACCTTTGCCAAGTAGGCATTTAAATATATGGATTACAAAAGGTGTCACTGCAATGAAGGGAGTCAAGTGCTTTCAAAAATCCCATTAAATTCCACATCAATTATAATCAAAAGCCTGCTCTTAGCAGAATTAAATAGTCTCAAGCTAAGAAAGACTAAATATTTAAACATGTCTATAAAAAATATTTAGCGTCAAAATCATACATCTTTCTTGACATACTCATTTTGTCTGTCCCTCACAGGTTCTGAGGTCAATCAGCAACTCATAGCACTGTACACATCATCTTATTTTTACCTTTTGAGACTCCAAATTTTTGGGTTTTTTCAGACAGCTTGCTTTTGGACAAGTTAATTAAGAGAGATGTGATGAAACAGTAATCTAGTAACAAACTAAGAAATATTTGAGCAAAGTGTTTTTCTCCTAGTAGGAAAAGGTTTTTGAAGAACCAGGGCGGGGCAAGTAAACAGAGAACAGACGAGTGCCAATCTTCAAGCAATCTTCCCTTCCTCTTATTCCATCAAATCTATTCCCAAGAAGAATTTGTAAAGGATAAAGCTTGGAAAGGTTGTTCTGAACCCCTAGAGGAATGTCAGCCTCAAATACTTTTGAAAGTTTTGGAGCAGGAAAACATTTCTGCTCCAAGGTAAAACTTCAGGACAGAACCCCAGATACCAGCTATAAATTCTATTCCTCTGTTTGTGGAAATACACAGAGCAGAGCTCCCTTTTTAAACTAGTTCCATAGAAGGGCTTTCAGCAGTTGCCTTGTAGACAGGTTCCCAAAGAGGCCTAGAGACCTCGTGAGTGTCTCCACAGCCATGTCAAAGGGCCAACAGACGTGTGTTCTTCTCTGATGTTCTACTCTCCTCCTGCGACTCATGTACCTGTACTTCTCTTGCTAATAAATTCTTTCTTAACTTTTAGTGCTTTACTACTTTAACTTTTTCTACCTGCTTCTCACTGTTTTATCTTCCTCTGAAGCTCTCTTCCCTTTTTATTAGACAATTCTCTTTCTTTTTTTCTTCCTTTTCATTTTTTATTTCTTTTTTCCTCCCCAAGTTCATCTGTTCTTTTCCTACAGAATATCTTAGCCCGTATTGTCAGCACAGTTTCAGTGATACAGTTTTAAAACTGGAAGAGATGGTTGTGTTGGAGAAACCATACAACTAGGGATCATAATTGCTGCTAAAAAACATCTTTGCTAAGAGGATACAAAGGCTCATGCTGTCCCTCCTGAGTTCAAGCAATACTGAATCAGTATGTTAAGGAAGCACATCACTCACAAAAGCTCTTGGCACAAAGCCCAAATAAAGACATAAGCCCCAATAAAGCTGAGCAACAACTGTTTCAGCTCAATAATGCTCTTCAATCACACATGAAAAGTGGGAACACAGGCAGCTCAGAAAGATGTAGGCTATGTCAATAAATGGCAAACACATTAGAGACTAGCTATGGGCAAGTAGCTACTAGGGAAGAAAAATTTCAAGTCTCAGTATATTACAAAATTAGCAGAACAGATCTGGGCTGCCAGCTAATAGATCATTTCCATAGTAGGTAACATGTCATTCACAGAGGACAAAAAATGCATGGTGGTGTAATGTGTATCAAGAACGTGCAAAATCCTGTGATCCAGCCTGGTGCAGGCAGATTTGCTGAAAAACTCTGGATAACAGCAGACCATTAAAAATAGGAACACAAACTACATGTCTTCCTCTTTTTTTTTTTAGTTAGGTTTTCTTTGAGAATACCACCATGTCGTGTATGGGCAGGCCTTTTTTATTTATTTTTAAAAGGAGGATAAAAATCTTGATAGGTACATAGGTTTTTGTCCACCTATATTTCCAACTGGTTAGAAAGATGGCGTTTAGAAGTTTGAAAATGCAAACATAGAGGATAATAGATAACAAGGGGATCTTTAACCATATTATCATTTTTTCCTGCAAGAACACCACAATTTCATGGAAATATAATCAGAAAAAAGCAAAAGAACTAAAGTAAAGAGCTATAAAAGAAATTAAAGCAAATGAGTTTATACTTGCATTATTTGTACTAAATTGATCAAAGAAACAATTAATCCACAACACCATGTGGATGGAAAGCTATTTTCTCTAAGTATTACTTCTATGTGTACCCAAAATAAGTTGGCCCAGATGGAAAACACAATGCCATTGGAAAAAAGGCTATTATTTCCTCGAGATGTTAGACTATACAACAAGAGCTCATCTGTACACCACCAAAGACTGTCAGAGAGACAATGGCAGGAGCCGAAATACGTTGCTGTGCTACTGCCAGGCCACCACATGAGCCACCAAGGCTGATCTGCACCAGCCCAGAGGAGCACAGGGCAACAGCAGGCAGGAACTCCAATCAAGGACTCCCAAGGAACACTCATCAGCTGTTGTTTCCTGTTGGACAAACTAATCTGAATATTAGTAGAAGAATATCAGTGTTTAACAGCTGTTTCTTGTTAGCTGAAAACTTCCTTACTGACTGCATTACCCTCATGGTTACTTAACTGAAAATTAAAAGGAAAAAAAAAAGAAAAAAGGAGAAAGAAGACTTGAAATTTAAACTTCCCTGTGCCAATACAGTCAGGTATTTTTTTAGCAGCTTATACATATACACTTTACTGTTAAAAATACATGAGAGCTGACACCAAGTAAAAGGATGACGTTCAACAAGACAAGATACTACATTTTACACAACAGTACACCAATAAAAGGCAGTTGGTTTACAGAACCAACCAAGGCAAGAATGAGGACAAAAGGATAGAGACAGCAATCATTTCACAGCCTTGGACATAAAGCTGCCTTCATCTACTTAATGTGAAGTACAACTTCAGAAGTGTAAAGTTTACCAGGTCAAGCGTTAAGCCATGAACAAGAAAAGATCAAAACAAGTGTACTATATTGTTCATTTACTTTAAGTACTTAAAATGTGTGCTCCAGATTTCTGTTCTGCAGAGATATTCTTAGCAGAGTTGTATCACAGTTCATTAAACAGACAGACTGAAACATATTAAATGATGGAACAGGTTAGTTTGAAACTGTGCAAACCCTAAGACCATTTGAAGTGATCGAATGACCACATTTTCAGATTTCTCCAAGGTGTGAATTGTAAATCTGCTCCCTTCAGAAACACCATGACTTGAAAACAAAACCTCACAATCTCATCCTGAAGTGACCCCACACAGAATAAAGGATTAAAAAGAGTAAGTAACTGTTGGGAAATTAGGAAAACTTCAGCATTAAAAACATTTATTCCAAGGATTACACAAAAATACAACAGTTCTTTTGCAACATTAGATCAGCACTGATTTAACTTTAATATAAACAACAGGAGTGAAAAAGAAAACTAGGACTGAGAAAAACAGGACTGAAAGATTTCCAGTGGTCTAATCTACCATTCTTCCCCAAGTCATTATTTTCTACATCTGAATCATTCTTGTAACACATTCTCCAAGACTGGTAATGATGGACATTCCAAAATATCTCAGTTATTCTTGTTATGGGTTTATTCACAACAAATAAACAATAAGAGCTATTTAAAAAAAAAAAAGAGGCATTTTCTGGATGACCTTTATGTACTTGAAGACTTTGGTTCCCTCAGTAAATTGGTCAAAATGCTTAGTTTATTTATTAAGGATGACAGGCAACAAATTTCATTATTTATGTCACTATCACCAAGACTTACATATCTTCAGCAGTTTCACAACAGTGAAGTAACATCTATTTATGAAACCAGATGAGAAACATCTGCAGCACTTCTAAAAAATTCAGTGTATGCCATTGATTAATAAAGCCCTTAATAATCCAGCTTCACCTCTGAATGATCCTAAGTTAAAACACTGCACCATATAAGGCAGCAAGGGGGGATGTTTCAAATGAGAGAAGCATGGAAAAATTATCCTGTATGGGAAAATTAAATGCATCCAGAAATTGGTGCCAAGGAGTGAAGCTGGGTGGCTTAGCTTACATCCTGGATTTTAAGCATAAGCCATAAATACCCATATACACACAAAAAACATTCTGTCTGTTAACCACTCTAAGTAAAAACCTGGATTTAAAGGATATAGTTGTATTCACATTCACTAGCAGTGCTCTGTATCACAATAAATACTTAACCAAAAGTATCCCATATTTACCTGAAGTTTGGAAAACCTCATTCAGTAAAGCTTCATTTACCACCACCGAACTGACATTTCCAACAGGATGACACCAGCTCTGATAAATAGTTTGAAGCAGAAGGGTTTGAGCTCTAGTTGCTTGAATTGTCAAATTGGGGAGCTCAAAAATGCATTCTGTTACTGGGACATGAGCTCGCTTGGTCCTGTTTGACATTGAGGGGGGGAAAAAAGGAAAATCATTACTTTGGTGCATGAAAATAACAATTCTAAAATTTAAGTACAGAACATCAGACTACCATCAGTTAGTTTGTAAGGTTAGAACTGTGTGCCTATTAGATTTCTTCCTGTAAGAGCTGATTCTGCTTTTTCTGAAATGAAACCTAAATAGGACTTGTTACATGATTTAACTTTATATCTTCCTCCAAAATATGACAGGAAAACTCATATATTTTTATCTAATTATCTCTTGGTTTTAAAATACTTAATAAAAACAATTCCATAGTGCTCCCACCAAAATAATGCAGTTATTAAAACACAGAAAACACCTGTTCAAAAACTAAATGTTCTGAAGTTTTTTACTTAAAAATCTTACAGTGAACTGCTATATAAGATATGGCCAGTGACCCAATAAACATATAGACAACATTCACACATCAAAATACAAACAGGCACACATTCCACATTTCACTGACATAGAGCTCATTAAGTGATTCTGCTGTTTTTCAATGCCTTTTACCTTTCGGTTGAGGAGGAGGAACAGGAGAGGACAGGCAGTGGGTAGTGCAAAGTAAAGGATACCTTGTTTGGAAATAAATTCTTCTATGACAATATAATCCACCATGAACAACAATGCTCTACAAAAACTATAACAAAGTCAGTAACTTACTTTTTCTTCCTAACATACACACTATTACCTGAAATAAAGCGACGGGCTTAATCTCTGCCAGGGGAAATTTAAGTTGGGTGTCAGAAAAAAATTCTTTTCAGAGAGAATAATCAGGCGTTGGAATGGGCAACCCAGAGAGGTGGTGGATCCACCATCCCTGGAGATTTTTAAACGCAGATTGGATGTGGCACTGAGTGCCATGATCCGGTAAATTGACTGGAGTTGGACCAAGGGTTGGACTTGATGATCTCGGAGGTCTTTTCCAACCCAATCCATTCTATGATTCTAACAGACTGATTTGCTACATTTAATAAAAATTATAAAGGTTCTTTAACCCTCTCATTTTGGAGCCTTTTTCTGCAGCATGTTTACAACATTACTCTTCTTGCCCTAATCACCTCCTGCTCCATCACCGAAACATACTTCTTGTGCTGTTCAGCATTATTTTCTCTGATGTCCCACATGGCAGGGGTGGTTGAAACTAGATGATCTTCAAGGTCCCATCCAACTTTAACCATTCTATGATTCCATGAATAATAACCACTGATGCACATATTGGTTCATTCTCCTGGAAAATCTCTTCAATTAGAAGATTTTAGGGGCATCCTTCAAGCCACTTATAAATAAAACACAGATTAATGTTCCATTGGGAATGAAAACCTGAAATGAGTAAAGCCCACACAATCCCTTGGCCCAGGAAAAAAGCATGCTTTACCAAAATGCTCAGGGACTGAAGATGCAATACATGCAAACACTGAATTGCTCTTTAGACCAGCAAAATCAAAACCTTTCAAGCAATCTCAGAAGCAGTCACAATACACTGCACCTCCTCTCTGGGTCCAGAAGAAAATGCTTGCAGCTGTATGACCTAACACATGGGAGAGAACACCAGTAGTACAGACCCTGCAGGAGGCTCCATGAACTCAGAAACAGGCCACTCCTGATGCTCAAACTCAAAAAACTTCACAGCATGAAGCAACACAAAATTGCCTTAATAAGAAGTAGCCTTCCTTGAAAATCCTCCATCTGACTGGGAGAGTGCCCCTTCATCAAGATGATTGTGAAGAAAAAAATACTTCACATCTCAAGCCCATGACCATTATGCTCTAAACGAAGGAGCAGAATAGAGAAATATTCTGCTGTTAACACCTTCGGCCCACAAACTGCAGATAAGGCCTATGTGACATGTGAAACACAGTTTGGAAATAAGCATTCTGAACATCTGAAGACATCTAACAACTACTATGGTGGTACAGCCAAAGGTAATGTCATCACTTGGAATTTGGACTTGGACATAGAAGCATTCACCTTACATCAGAGTTCCTACCTTAATCTCTTGTCAGTACAAGGAAAGAGCAAAGTGAAAACCATCTTCTCTGGAACAAGAGGAACTAACCCCAAAGTGTTAGTTATCTACAGTATAAACAAACCTCCACCTCTAAGACAGTGGTCAGGAACCTTTTGAAGTAAAAGGGAATAAAACAGCACATAGAGACATAATAGAGATCCAGTCATTCTAGACCTGGGCATTAAATTATATGCTTTCAGCAGGTCACTGTTTCTGCCCACTGCTATAAAGGGACATTTCAATACTTCTCAGCTGTGGATGTCTACAGCAGAGGTCAAAGTGTCAGATAAAGCCCATCTACAACAGCCAATTCCATTGCTCCTCACTAAAAATAAAAGCAAGGAAATAAAAGAAAAACTGATCCTACAAAAGAAGATGCACATAGAAGATTCTCAAAACATGGGTGTAAAGACAGAATGAAGGTCAAAGAATGAACAAAATCAGATGTTGTAACCTTCTGTAATAGTGATCACTATTATTTAGACTGAGGTTTTCCAACCTCATAAAGCTTGGAATCAGGACTACCTGCCTCAAAAATGTTGAGAAGGGGAGGAAACCAGGAACCTTTTTGACCAAATATCAGAAAATAACGAGGTTTGAAAATTAGGACTACTTTAAGGAGAAGCAAAACAAAACCTGCAAATAATATCAGTATTAAGTCAGGCAAAGAGAGAAAGATGCTGCCTGGTTTAAAAAACACCAAAAAAACCCCAAACCAAAAACTAAGCCTACAGATAAACACTCTAACTCAGACAGCCATAAGGAACAAAGAGCCTGGAACATATTCTCACAAGAGGACACGTGAATATCACTGTCTTGTGGTACAGTTGGATAAAAGATGTCTCCCATTTCAGCTCCTCCTCAGGTACACAAACAATCCTCCATGCAAAAGCACATCCATCCCTACAGACACTCAAAAAGCAAAGCTCTGGGCTCCATGAAAAGCATAGGTGGAGACTACAACACTGTGACATTTTCTACTGTTCATCCCAAGTTACAATTTGAACCTGCTTTTATAAAATTTCCTAGACTTTAAGTCCAAGCTCAGCTATTTATCAATTTAAGCTGAAAAAGTGTGCATAAGTAAAGGAGTATATAAGGCAATTCTGTACTTGGGAAAATTCATTCCTGTAAAACGGAAGTGTATATACACAATGAATAATTTATTTTAAAACTCAAGATTAAACAGACAGCACAACCCATTTCTTCACAGAACTGAAGTTGGACAACTAGCTTGGCATGTTAGCAAAACTTTTGCAGGCATTACCTGGAAAGAAATGCAATGCATGGTGATATTAGAATGTTTCCTGGTATTTCTTTTTATTTTCCCACCTCAAGCCATGTATTCTAATCCTTTATTATTTAACTTACTGCAAAAGTGGACTGTAACACTTTCCATTCTGGTATTTTTCCTTTTGTTGTCCTTTCAGACAACTTTTTTCCTATCTTCCCCCTCTTATTTCTGAGTACTACTCTGCAGGATTAACACTATGTATTTCAGAGTAAAGTGTCTGAGGATTTCAAAAGGCTCCCCTAATGTAAAATTGGGAAGAACAAAGGAAATCAGAAAACATTTTTCAGCAAAATTTGGGACAAACATGATTCTGCAATAATTTCATGTAAAACAACCAATTTGTATTACCAGAGTCATGTATTCCAGAGGGAAACTGAGGAGCTGTGACCATCACACCATACAATATGGCAGTGGGAAAAGACTTCCCTTTAGAAGCTTCACTATTCAACTAATACGTATTACAGCTACTGTACTGACCTATGCTACACTCAAAACTAAAAGTTTGACATAAAATAGTCCCTTAAGAGTAATAACAGTGTATGCTTTTTTTTTAACCATATGCAAATTCTACACTTACTGTAATTTAACAATCCTGTAGGAATAAGGTCCACTGGGTTTTTTTTGCAGGTAACTCTGGGGGAATGGGAAGTCGAAAATAAATCCATTTTTATGGAAAAAAAATCAAGGCAGGGGGAAGCATTGCACCATGTGTGCAGCAAATGCTGCTTAAAGGAAATTTTAACTAGACCTGGGTAGCGATGAAAGTACAATTATAATTCAAGATTTATTATAATAGTTTTGAAACAGAAATAATGCATTTAAAAAGATCTTAAAATATAAGTTTGCTACCAACCTGCACCTGCTAATACAGAAAATACATCATTAATAAGGTATTGAGCTATATTTAACCAAGTTTTATGACCCAAGAGATAAATTCAAGCAATAAATGAAAATATAAGTACAAATACTTTTTTCAGTAAACCAAGTCAGATCTGTGTTTCTATACTGTATCATTAAATTTCTATTAATCAACTGAATATGACTTAATATCTAAACTCATCACCATATTAAAACAGTTATGGCACATAGTTGGGGTCTAAAACCACTACTTAAACTGCATTTTAAAACTGCAACAGCAATACAAATAATTATTTCTCAAATCTTTATACTCAAAGAGTTAAGATGCAGTTCTGAACATATGTTCATTTAACTGAACATGTTAAAAAACTACCAATTCAAACACTCTTCTCTAGGGAGAAATAAATCCTAATGTAACTAGCAGGATAGGCTACTCATTAAAGCTGAACTTGGACAAGTTCAAGAGTAAATTTAAGGAAATATGAACAAGCAAGTCTTGCTGTGTAGTGGCATGGAGTGAAAATGAATCTGTCCTAATTAAATGATTTTTAAATACACTTCAGTTGTACCCAGTTTGCTGACAAACTGTAATACAGACTTGCTGAAATATTTGGACAAATCTGGCGTACCATTAAAGAAAATAGTTTTCTTCGCTGTTTTTTGAATGAAAACATGAATTGGACCTTATTATACACCAAGCATAGGCACCACTATAACCAATTCACAGGCCCGTTATGAAATATTTTCAGTTTTTAGACTTTAGGAACAGCAACTCATTCTTGTAAAATCAACACCTCACAATGATTGAAAGAATATAGTGGTGAACAGCTGGGCCCAGAGGTTTATACAGAGTCCCCAATTGCAAAGCTGGAACCTACAAAATGTTTGAAAAAATCTGATTTTTGTTATTACTCATATCCTGTACAGTAAAATATGATTAGTTCATTTTTTCCAGAATAACAAAAGCAGTAACCTGCTACTAGAACCCAGCAACTGTGCCTAAGAACCTGAAGGTAATTTAAATGCCAAAATAATTTCAGCCACCATTTACACATCTTTCTTCTTAGGCAAACAGGAAGTGTGTGCTGGTTTTATATGAGATGAACGAAGGCTTCATCTACAGACATACAACAAAACTGCATTTCTATTTCATCTGACATTTCATATCAACTTACAGAAAATGATCATTTTGATAATTTTTCTTAACATTTAAGCCACTATTATTGTTGTAAAGGAAACAAGGTCTAGCTATTTAATGACAAATATCAAACCTCAGAAGGGAACACGCAGGAAGGGAACTGGAATTATTGTTTTAAATGCAAAACTGAAGTCGCTGCTACTCAAAAAAAAAAAAGAAAAAACCCAAACCATATCATGTCCACATATACTAACACATATTTTCAGTCTTCAGACAGCAACACACAGTTCTTCATGCTAGAGGGTCACGTTAATTATTATAAAAAAATAACAAGCTTGCTTTAGAACACTTAATTTCAAAAGCATCTCTAAGACTGATGTCTTCAGAACTTCTTCTGCTCTTCTATAGATTCCGCTAAAAGCTGCCTGACGTCTTACATCATCTCTTACTGACACAGGTGAATCTTCAGGAGCTGCAGCTGCCTTCGTCTCTTATTTCTAGGAAACACTGCTAATCACACAATTCATTACTAGGAAGAAAATAATGAACTTGAAGGTTCATCAATTTTTTTCTTTTTGTTCAGTAAATCAGAACATTAACTTGGTATTTCTGAAAATTTCAGATATGGGATTAGAAGGGTAAAATACTATCATGTCAAAACTGACTTCTATATAGGTTTTTTAACATCAGTATTAAAAATTTAAATTGTCAGTGATGAAAAAATTTTTATAAAATATTCAGTCGTATGTAAACTTCAAAAAATATCCCACAAATTTTCTTGAAACAACTGTGAAAACAAAACAATACAAGCAGAGTAAAAGCTTCCATATGGCTTAGAAAATTAACAGAGATTATCCATTCTCAACACAGTGTGTGTTTTAATGGAAAAATAAAATTTACTTTTATACAGCAAAGCAAAAATAAATGCATATTAAAAGAAAAAAAAACCCAAATATCTAGAATATCAAATAAAATCAAATATCTAAAGGAAGAAACCTTGCCAAAATATCTATTTTAAGCAAAGAATGCTAGACTATGGACATAACTGTTAGAAGCTCTAAACTTGGACTGTTTTTAAAATAACTTTGTTGTGTTACATCTGGAGATTAAAAGTTATAATGACTAGAATAAAAATGATGATTGCTACATGCAAATAATAACAGCAAAGCAACAAGGAAGTGAGAAGCAGTGACCTCACAGTTACTGTAACTTTACCTGCCATGAGAAAAAGGTGGAAGACTGCAAGAAAAAACAAATGCCTGGATGGTGAGGGTAGTCCTAACTGCTTAATTTCCCCCAACTTGATTCCAGCCACACTAATCATCAGATGAGTCTTTCCACCCGCTGGATTAAACGTTTAACAAAGCAGGCAAGAAAGCAATCTGGGCCCACTTCTAGTTTGGTCGTTGCCTCTATGCCAGATGCAACAGATCTGAACAAAAATTCTTTCAATACTAACAACAGATTGGAGGTTTTCAATTTTATTTTTAGACACATGATAAACCAAGGTGGCTGCTGAAACTCCAATGCAGGAACATCTTAAACCTGCAGCTGCACTAAAGAAACATATTTAGGATGTTTAGATCAAATTCAGCTTACTGGCTCATCAGTGGGACAGATGTTAGAAATCTGAACTCCCATCAAATTGCAAGTGAAGGTCAGTGACTAATTCCTACTTCTCTCTCTCTAAAAAAAACTCCTTTTCTAATTACTAGTTAATGCTTGTCTCCAGAAATAATCACTAAAGTGATATCAGCAATCTATAAAAGAATAAAATGACAAGTTCCCTGCTCTAAAGAGATTACAACCAGGCCTCAATCTTTATGCACTTAATATATATGGGTTACACACATCAAACAACTTAATCTTATGCATAAAGTTACATCTTTAAAGAACTGCATCTTCAGAGATCCACAAAGTATGGGGTGGAAATCAGAAAACGAGGGATAAGAAGCTTTCCTCATGGAATGCCATCTATGCCAATTCAGGACTTTTCTTCATACTTACATTTTGAAAATCCAGTCTTTCTTTACTTCCGCTAAAAGTTCTAAATTTTTCACTTGGATCTAGGAATCTTCCTGTCATTCATGGTGGGTAGTAGTGAAAACAAGGGAAGGGATATGACATTTAGCTGCATTATGTTTAACAAGATCCAAGTGTAACAACCATGAGAAAAGTCAGTACTCATTACAGAGACCAAAGATCAAAATGTATTAAAAGTAAAAATAATCAGAAACAAGTCTGAAAAGAAAAAAGGACTTTCTAAAGGGTAGCATTGGCTTGATGGCAATGGTACAGAGGAAATCATATGAGAAGCAGAGAACTTTTACTTCTACATTTAAATTTTACCTTGTATCTTTTCATGAGAAGTAGTTCCTACGTGAAAAAGCAGTAATGATAAACTGAATGATATTGTTATCCTTTAGCTGGTAGGTAAATGTTGCAGGGAGGGGCAGGGAGGAATCAGCAGGAACTTGGATATGCTGCAACTAAACACCTGAGAATGATCAAAACCACTGAAGTAACCAGATAAAAGTTGCTAGTGACCATAAACCTTCAAACTGCAAAGACCTGCGTTTATTAGAACAAAGCAAGTGTTAATATTTTGTGTAGCTTTTAAAAATCCAGCATCATTGGTTTATACACCACAGTGTAATCCAACCCCAGTAGCCACAGGGGTGGTACCCGGTGTGCAGGACTGGCTCCCCACAGAGCAGCCTGCTTTACTGTCCAGGGAGGTAGCCCCATCCTCTCCTTTCTCCTCTCCTCCTTCCCCCTCCACACAACCCCAGAAGCAGCAGAAACAGCCATTAAATCAATCGTCTCAATCTGCCACACAGAGCCATTTGGTTGCCATTAGCAGGTAAAACAGGGAGCCAGAGGGGCTCAAACACGCTGGTGCTCAGTGAAGAAAACTGCACTGACAAACCCAGTTCAAAGGTCTTCGTGGGAACTAACACAGTTTCTAATTCCTTGCTGAAGACTTAAAGGCTGAACAGAGCCCCAGCTTCAACTAAACACTAACAACTGACCTCCATTTGAAAACTCATCCAAAAAGCTAAGTTGGTTATGATTTGGGAGTTTCTGTCTTCTACTAAAAAATTATATAGTGTTTATTTTGTTTTATAAATAAACATTTCGGTGGGAAAACCCCCACATTTATAGCGACAGAAGAAAGGTTACCTGAAATGCTGGGAAATCTTTTATAGTCATCAGAGAAGTAAGAAGGTGCCTGTCTGCATTAGCACAACAAAAATAGTATTTGAACAAAAATATTGCACTGAATGGAGATGCCCCAAACAAAATACACAAGACTGAAAGAAACAAAGCCATCTTTAAAAAGCCATGTCTGTAGTGCCATACCTTTCCCTCATCATCCCCTGCTGAATGGGGATATATTCACAGAGAACTGCTGAATTCTGCTAAATCCAGAAAGGTAAATCACAATGGTTGGGGTTGGAAGGGACATCATTTAATCCAACCTCACTGCTAAATAAGAACACTTAACTCCACTCTTTGCCTTACAGTACCTCAGAAGCCAATTCCATGAGCCCTTAAGATAGAAGTTACAGCATCAAAAGGATGTTGCTGGAAGCAGGGAAGCGTGTTTTGTTTTTCTGATTACCAGAAAAGCCTTTAATATAGCCAAGGATGGATCAAGGACGTCTTCAACAGCAAGGACATGAACGGACAAGGTGTGCTAATGGTTCACATGTACACACTGCACAACTGCAGAAAGAGTATAAAGGCTTTAAAATCATTATATTGTGGCCTTATTAAGCAGCAACCTCAAAAGAATTTTAAAGGATATGAAAAGCTATTTAAAGCAAAATATCAGATCTCAGTAAATGCGTAATACTTTGTACTTCAAAGACTGCAATTATTTTTAAATCTAATTTTAACATCTTTAAGCACTCACTCCAGCATTACTTTACACTGTTCACTCCTCAAAAACAATACATAAACTTTGAAGCAGGTTCTATGTATATACTTTTCCTGTGTTCAGTTTTAGTCTATTCACAGCGTGCCTCTTATTTCAGTAATTAAAAACTCCATATGCCCTAGTGAGTCTTCAAGACCATTCAAATTATCACAGACACACATAATGAAGAAAAGATACTGACAGTAAAACACATCAGAAAGATATTTTCTTATAATATATACACACAGCCATACCCAAGATGTATCAAAAAATCAAAGTTATACATGTACTTTCAGAGCAACAGACTAAGATAGTGACATCTCAAAAATTCCATTTCCATTTGCCCTTCTTTTAAAAATTTAAAACACAGAAATCAGATGCTTAATTCTGTCATTCTCTGTGTATATGCACATTTATTCACTACCAAAGGAATATTCTAATCATGTCTACCATATACATTTCCTTCTATTTGATTGTTCATTTGGAATCAGCCATTCAACTCAAAGAAAAAGCATCAGCAAAGAAGAAAATCTTACATGCTTTTGTTTAAAAATCAACACACTATAATGGGAAAAAAATCTGATCGACTGAAAAATTAATCCACACTTTTTGCACTAGTGTCTGAACTAACATAATCCTTTCCATTTCTTGCCTTGATATCAGAAGTACCTGCAACAGGTATAACAATTTCCAAATCTGACAAACAGGTTTTATTCTCATAGTTTATTAATGGCCCTATATCCCACCTGAGCCTGACTTCAGTTGTTCTTTCTCTGGTTTTGGTTTAAATGGCCCTCTAAAATTCTCATCTCAAATATGCCATGCTAAAAAATCTAGTTCAGAAACTGGGAGCTGATGTCCTTTGGAAGATTAAAACATAACGAAAACCAATGTTTATCAAACACATAGGCCCAGTGAAGGTCTGAATGTTCAAATGTTTCAATACAGTACCTGTTCCTCGCTATGTACACTTGATAGGTTGCTTTAACTTACTTTAAAAGGCATTCCTAAAGAAACAGAAATAAAAAACCACAAAGCTATAAACAACTAGGATAAAAGTGCTTGAGGAAAAATGCTGAGGATCGTTTCCTTGCACACAAACACTTAGCTTAGAACTGAAGACAGATCCTGATCTATGAGGACTATTCCCATAGAAAAGAGAAAGCACATCTGGGTCTTGAGGGAAATAGGTATGAGGAGGATACAGCAAACAAATGATACTGGACACAGGACAGTGTGCTTCTCCTGCCTAGGGCTGGACATGGCTGCAGGAAAGCTGCTAAGGGATTATGGACAGCTGAACATGCACATGAGCCTTTGAATCTGGTTTGTCTGAGTCAAGATAAATACAGCTTTTTTTTTTCCTAATACAATGTTTTTAGCTACCATTTATCATGGTTATCAGCTTCAACTGAGAGTCAGATGAGCACCCTTGTAAGAATAGGTGTGTAATTGAAAACTACAGAGTTTCTGGTATCTCACTTTGGGTGGAAGTGGTGCCTACTGCTTGAGAATGATGCTCTGAAGACGCAAAAGAGGACATGCTAACAGCAACATAATAGTCATCCATGAGCATAATGACGGTAACCATAAAAACATAAAGAAAATCAGCAATTCTATATAGCCAGATTGAAAGGTATACAGCTTATTCAAGAAGCCTTTAAATATACAGCTTTGGTGAAAGAGGATTATTTGATACACAAGGTAATACAATTTCATAAACATAATTCTACAGGGAACTATATTAGAAGTCCTAAAGAATTAAAGGCCATTTTTTTCTTCAAAGCACTATATTTAATGACTACAAATTTTTAAAATAGTGCTTTCAATCCTATCAACTCCCACTGTCTTAAACAGAAGATGCAAAGGAAAAGGTGAAAAGTAAGAGAACTGCAACACTAAAGTACATTTCTTCAGAATTCTATGTAACACCCAGTATCCGAACAGGCTGGCTGGCAGAATGACACCACAGTCGGGCCCAGGGGGTAAGGTTCAAGCACTGGCTATGGCTGTGCACACACTGCTGGCTGCTCGCTTGCCCTCCGCCAGTCTCAGGCCACGGCAGCTGGCACCTCTCAAACAGTGCTGAAGGGACCAAGTGTGGCAGGAGCTATTCACAGACTGAAGCCTGATCAAATCCCTAGTTCAGTTTCACTTTTTTCCCCTCCTTTTGGGAGTAGGAGGGAAAGCCACAGGTTAGGTGTATATGAGCTGAGGCAGGAAAGGCCACCAAGCCTCAGGACCATAGATGTTTTCTAGAATGTTTTATTTAGCAGCCACCTAAATATTTAGATTTATTTAGATGCTAGTTCAGAGACTGATACACCTAAAGAGGTCAGAAAAAAATGCACCAAATTGCAGGCAAAATTCTGGAGAAACAAAGGACAAATTTTGTGTGAAAAGCTGCCATGAGTGCATCCTTCTAGTCAGAGTTTACATGGGTAAAGCCTCAAAACAAAGAATATCAGTGAAAATCCTAACCAGATCATTTAATACAGATAGCTGTACCACTAAGAGACACAGAATTTCTAAATACATCCAATGCAAACGGAATATGTATTAGTGATTCAATTTTTCTTTAGAAAACGTAACAGCACTTCAGCTATAAGACTAAATTTTCAATACCTTCCACTAGCCTCTAATCAAAATGCAGCTTTAACCTTGAAAATCCCATACATTTTGAAATATCATTTGCTTGTTTCTAGTACAAATGCCAGCAAATACTGTTGCCAGCAGTTACAACCACCAGGATTAAGTACTAGCCATGTCCAATCACTATCCCTGGACAGATATTAGTTAATGGGTTTAATTTACTTTCACTGAAGAGACTTGACAATAATTAGTCAAAATAACTACACTGGAAACACTACAGATGACCACCCTTTACTGTCAGCTCTGTGGAATTTCCTCCTCATGGACAATAGTGAACAATACAACTGCTTCCAATTTACATTGATTAAAAGTGCACTTTTAACAGATTTGCTGAATGCTGCCTGCCACATCTGCTAGGAACTAGTAACGTTAGATCTGGACTTGATTTAAAAAAAAAATTAAACCAGAGGTTTGCAACTGAAGTTAATTTGTTGTCACACTAATCAAGCTGCAAGTCATGTACTCAGACTGCAAAACTCCTCCTGGTGCAAAGGGCTTTTCTTGGTAACAAACAGCTCGTTCTAGAAGACTGCAGTAAAAAAGTGCCCAAAAATGTTCTTGTTGAAACCTGACACATTAATATCACTGCAGATTAGAAAATATTCCACACAAGTTCCTTAAGCATCTCCATCTTTATATGCAAGCGTGACTCCCTTGAACTTTTCTAATGCAAGATATGTTAAATCATGTTTTCAGTGACAAGTGAAAGCTGTTAAAGCTGTTAAATTGTGCTACATTACTGTTTGCAACGTACTCTGATATTGACATACCTACTCCTCAAACACAAAGATGCACACTAAACCAATTTCTGAAAGTGTCAAAGTTGCTGCTCACAAAGCCCTACCAAAACCAGCTACCAATAAGTTAATTAAGAAAATCTCATTTAGTGTTATGTTGTTTGATGCGTTTTCCAGGCAATGTCACAGAAGTACAGAGTGCTGAAGCAATTCAGCACGCTCCCTACGCTGATTGTTCACATCTGAGGCTGTTCTACACAGCCACCTCTGCAGAGCCCAAGAGAGTGACTGTTGTACTCTGCTGTTGCACAGGCCATATCACTGGCATATCTCAATAGTTCAGACAGGTTTAAACATGTGCTAGATCTAACTGGCACAACGCTGATGTGGCTGAAACTCCCCTGTCCCACACACTGATGGCATCTGTTCAGGCATTCAATCCACCCTGAATTTTCATCTGGCAGATATATCCAATTACTAACATAACTAATAGTCACAACTGAATGCTACAAAATGAGTTTCATCTGTTTTCAACCTGTTTCTGCTTCTGACCCAGGAAACGAGCATGCCCCTCAACTGCCCACGTGAAACGCAATCCACACCCAATCTAAATTGACATTACACTTGATTTACTGTGACTAGCCAATAAAACAGGCTGCCAAAATCCAGACCAAAGTGTCAATTTATTGGAAAACTTCCTAGATTTACGATCTAATGTTCCCAGTCTGTGGCTATGTGTTTCCTGCCAGGAGGGTCCCCTTGCCTCTCACCAGCACAACTCTACTGAACAGCATGACAGCTACGTCTTGTGACCCTCAAGCTCAGAAACAGACTGTGATTTCTACTTATAAGCAGATTCCACTGGACATGGCCCGCAAAGATGTTTCAATCAAAAAAGTAAGAGATAGATAGTTCACCTGATCATTATACATTTTTATTCCTCTCTTCAGGGAGCAGCAAACTCTAAAATCTCCTATTGTCACCACAGTAGTACCTTGTTGGAAAAGGCCAAGTCAGCAGGAGCTAATTTCCTTGCTAAGTAACTTCTTGCTATGTAAGAAGCCAGATCTTCATCTACCATTCTATTTGTGCATCAACATGAGTTGCCCTCAGTCTGGTCAGTTCCTTGGGACACCATCAAATGCACACAGGATTTGCAAGATGAAACATAGTGCAGACATGAACGGGTGCACATCCTGACTCATACTGGAGCCTACAATGACCTTACTGGATTGTGTAAGGAGTCTACTCATTAATTCTGTCAATAAGAACACTGCTGTATGGCACACCAGTACCTGGCTTTGATTGAGAGGGATGTTTGCCTTGCAAGGGGACACATCATGGAGGAAAATGGAAGCAAAGCCGTATAAAAATACTAACTCCTTCACAGCATCAAAAATGTGGGCAGAAACCTGTGTAGTAATAATGCAGGCTGTAGAATCCTCAGTTTCTGTAATGTTAACATTAAAGTTAAAAAACGTAAGAGAAACTAAATTTTGTGTAGAAAGTAACCATTTCACAACCACATGGTGACAAATTCAAAATAAAATCCAGGAAGTCACGCAACAAAATGCTGATGTTCAGGTTGCTGGCAAAGTACATTTCCCGGTATCATTGTGTAACAGCCAAAAGGTTAACCTCCTAGTGTGCCAGCCAGAGTACCAAAAGCTGTCACAGGTAGAGACAGTGAAAAACTTCCCACTGACCAGATAAAATAAAACACGGAGTCTGGAACAGGTTAAGAAAAGAAAAGCAATAACATAATACACATAATTGGACCGATATCTAGCTCAAAGTATACAGAGAATACTTCACTATCAATCAAATAGAAAAATAAAAGAAAGGTTATTAAGAATCTATATTCTGTCATGTGAGCTTAATATTCTTCAGAAGTACAATGAAGTGTCTTACACTAGATTACCTCATCTGTTACCACAGACATTGGAGCCAAAAGAACAAAAGAAAAAGAAATCAGCTAATTCCTGTTTGGCAATAAACATTCTTGTCCTTCACTCTAGGCTTTTTAACCATATTTTGTTAATTCTCGGTTGGTTTTAGACATCCTCCTGAAAGCTGCTTTACAATCTGGCATGCAACACTACATAAAGTAGTTGTAAAATATTGACATGAACATATTTTGCATCTTGTTATGCTTGACAAAAACAAAAGACCAGATGGTTTGTACTTTCCAATAAAAATAAATTAGCTATTCCATTTAAAAAATTTCCAAGACTTAGTGAACTAGTGAGTTTGAGCATATTCTTTTATAGATAGAAAGTATATTAACTGAAATTAAAACAGACATCAACCTAATAAATAAACAAAACAGCACCTTATGGCAATTGATGGTTATTTACTGGAACTCACTGGGCTGGTTCTGTGGAAATTTTATCTATTAAAACATCCTGCCAACGTTTATCAAACAGTTTTAAAAAATTAATACTACTGCAGTATTTTATACACTGTATACATTTTCAGATTATTGTACTGAAACTAGAAAAGAAAGCTATTCTACTGATTTATGTCAGAAATAAAGTTGAGATTTTCACTGCTAACTCAAAACATACTACCTAAGGGATTCCATAACAGTTCATAAAATGTCTTTGTTTTTAAAAGGTATGGTCTCTGGTATATATTTTCTACAAAGAAATAGAAGAACACATGTAGCATCAGACGTGTGTACTTTAAGAAACTCTGGAATGTGAAATCCACAAATCCAAATAAAGCAGGTGGTATAATTTGGGAGGGAGGACTGAATTTAAGTTTAATGACATTACCAGGTTATCCTACCAGACTAATTCTCACTCACTGCATGACTTCAATGAAGCTCTCTGTCCTCATGCTGATTTCGATTTAGTTGAAGTGCTATTTGATGTGTTTCATCTGGAGTTTTATTCACTTCAAACTACACTTCATTTAACCAGGCTGCTGTTGTACTCATTTGTTTTTCTACTTTATTACTCACAAATTGGTGCTGCTTAGTTTAAATAAATTGTTGGAATAAGTTCATTTTATATAACTATCTTATATTGTTAATAAATAAATAAGCTTTAGAAAAAGATACAGGGAAAAAGTGAAAAAAATACAATACAATAGAGCACAGTAAGTGTTGATCTTAGAAGATCTAGTAATAAATGCTAATAGATGACTTGCTGTTTTAAGGCAGGGCCATTCTCTTGCCTGTGTTCCCCAAAAACTACTGCTCTTTTCTGTTATTAATCTACAATACTCTCTTTTCCAGCTGGGCACACACCACAATACAATGCATTTTTAAAAGAGAGAGAGAGAGAGAGAGAGAGAGGAACAACAGCGAGACAGAAACCAAGAGAGAATCCACGAATGCACTGAGAGACGACAATGTGAGCAGGAGGCCATGAACGGGACAGAGAGCAATGGCAGGTGAGCAACAGCAGGAGTGGGACAGCCAAGGAACCGGCACACGCGCCAGGGAGGGATGGAGCGCAGCGGGCACAGGCACACACAGCACAGCGCTCAGCAACAACCAGCAGACTTGAACACCATCAGCTTGGCAGATGACAGGTTTCTTCAGCTATGTTTCATCTCAAAAATAATTTTTTTTTCACATAAGTAACCTTGGGATTTATAACAAAGTAAATAAATGTAAGTTTACCACTGAACGCTAATCCATTCTTACAGTTTGCAAACACAGATCACTAACCAGAGCTCAGTGATAAATGTCAGGTCATGTCAGGAAAGGCTGTCAATCCTAACACTGTCCTGAAGTACTCTGATTATTGCTGATTATGGGTTATTCTGGTAACATTTATTATTTTTTAGCAAAATGTTGCAATAGAACAGCAATTAATTTTAACTGGTTAATACTTCTGTAAACTATTGATAAAAAACATGACAAAGTCAGTTAGGCTGCTACCACCTGGTGGTGTGCTGATAATGCTAAAACCCTCTTACATTTAACATGTCAAAGTCTGCAAAAAAAGAATTAGTATATTCTCTATGTGGCATTAAGAACAATCATAGACATAGTCCTTTTTTCTTAATCCATAAATAAGTTTTCACAAAGAAACGTATCTTACAAATTAGCTATACAAGACAATGACTGAAGCCAAAGTATTTAACATATTAATATGTTTCCTGTTGTCATTTTATGTAAAATTCTTTGCATGGATTTAGCCATAAAATAGTATTACAAACAGCTACTGCTCAAAATAAGGGATAAAGAAACATAACATCCTGTCCGAAGCATCGCCAAAATGCATTTTCCTGAAAATAGTATTTATAACTGCAACTTATTAATACAAACTACTAGACACTGGCATTTATGAACATGAGATCTGAACTGTAGAGATAAATTTAAATACTGAATTTCCATGGCAGTTAAGTTTAAAAAATTTTATATAGCCTGATTCATAATAAAGCACCGAAGTTTTTCAGAAGTGTCCGCATTTAACATACGAACTACCGCAAACAGCTAAAATACCTGATCATAATATTAAAACACTTCCAACTGTAAAGAGAAAGAAATAAAATTGTAGTAGAGACTTTGTGGGGTTGGGAGGTTTGGGGGTTCATCCCCCCACTTGTTGCTTTTTATTTGGTTGAGTTTAAAAGAGCAAGAGTTGACCTGTTTAGTCAAACACATGAAGCTTTGCTATCAGTTTGTCACTTCTGCTTTGGTATCAACTCAAGGAAGAGTGAAAACTGGCTCTAGAAATCTGCAACGTCCAGAGGAAAGCCATTTACTACAGGGCTTATGCAGCATGTTCTCTCAGCCAAACAAGGGCCTAAAATGTTTATTAATGGCAATCCTTACAAAGAAACTTATTACTGATAACAGATTTAAGAGTAGAATATGATAGAGACAGAGAAGTTTAGGGATACATATGAAGCTTGGCATTTTTAAATCACTCATTGTAAATGCAGAAGTAATTGTGTACATTAGTTAAACAATTAATGCTCAGGTTTAATGCTCACCAATATTTGGGAAACTTGATCAGCTTGCCGTAAACAGCAGTACTGAATGAAGGGATAACTGGAACAGGGATGCAGTATAATCCCTTACTGTCCAAAGAAGTCAGTGCTGCTTGCAAACCAAATATCTGGAACAAATTCAGTTAGTCAAACAGTATGCTATCACATGATTAGATCACTTTCAAGTTATTTTACAACATAAATATATATATATACTCAATAAATACTAAATTGTGTGTTATTTTTAGATAATTCCTTTTCCCCAAACACAAATACAGATACAAAAATCTACCTAAAATAAAGCCCTAACAGGAATACATATAAAATATTTTCTTCATTCAAAAAGTGTTAACTACACTCTCCTGAATTTTTAAAAAATGCTGAATTGCAATCAATCAACTAAAATACTTCATTCTATATGCTTTAAACTTGCAGATTGCACACTGCCTTTCATATAATATAAAATCACTTTGGGTAATTGTAACAACAGCAGTATGAAAAAGTGGTCTTTAAGAACATTAAAAGCTTTCCTTCAAAGCTTTTTTTTCTTAGTAAGAGCCTATCTAAAGAAAGATTCATCATAAGAATTCTTTGACTCTTCCCTGTTCGATATGGAAAACAAGTTTCTGTAAACTTGCCTTTTAGCATGCTGTAATACCATTCACATAAGGACAGAACACTTTGGCCAGTATTAAAGCTAGCAAATAAACCCTTTAAAATTAAAATCCAACATTCAAATTGCGCTGCTAAAATGTTTTTGAATAGAAAAATCCCCTCAAACTGAAAAATATACAGATGACTTGCAATATTGCAATCACTTCAAATGTGACAGGAGGCAAACATGTCACCCAGAAAACCTAAAGCTTGCCACACAATTCTGAAACACAGTTTCTTTCATGCAGATAATAAAAATTTAACTAATTAAATTCTTAAGATATCAGCATAGAAGTGAATAGATAACTGAAAAACTGAGCAAAACTAACAGTATTAGTATTAAATATTTTCATTTTAGTAGCACCCAAAAGGTTTAAAACTGCCTACCTAAAAGGCTGGAAGGCCTGTTTTAAAACTCCTCTTGTGAGCAGAGGGCAACTGAATACTCTTTGAACAATTTCCCATAGCTTAAGCTTCCCCAAACCTCACAGTAAGAACTCCTCTCACATAATTTATCTTTAACTGAGAACATTCAGAAGTCTTTCCTCTTACAATGAAAAACAATTAAATTGTCAACAGTGTGTGACTGCATACCTTCACTATCATGGTTCTGCTCTATCAATAATATTACAAGTGATGGATTTCCCTCATAACATCCCATCAGGTTTTTAGGTGTACTTCACAGCAATCAACCCACATAGTCTCTGACCACTATCTGGCAGGAGGAAAAAGGTTTTGTTCTGAATTATATTAACTCAATCTTGCCACAAAGACCCTGGGGCTTCAGTCTCTGCAGTTCCCTCATATGAAGCTCTCTGTTCCCATTACAAAGCACTTGGCTCAAGTCAGAAGCAGCAATCCCAAACAACATTATGTGAAATGTGTTTACTCCACGTCCTTTTCGATCAGCTGAAAACTTTCTCCCAGGAACCTGCTAACACTTAGGAATAACTATACGTGTGTGATCTTTTCCTCAACACACTGCAGTAAGAAACAGTGCTCAAGCCTTCCTTTACCTTCAGATAGCAGTGTGAGTAACAGTAATGCAGCAGGTTGTCAGAGGGCTGGCCCAGGCTGCTGACAACATGCACCAGTTGCTCAGCATACATTGGCACCGAGTGCTCCAGGTTAACCTTGTCCACCAAAATTCGGATGGAAGGCAAAGGCCGCAGGGGATGGAAACTTGCAGCATTTAACACCCCACTTAAGTTCTAGGGGAGGGAAGAAAAAAAACTGTATCATTATTATATTAGAGATGCATTATTTATCATATCTAACTATTCTTAACTACAAACACCAGCAAATCTACTTGTAATAAACTACAGACAGACACCATAACATGATACTCAATTTACTATGAATCCTCAAGTCTTTTCAAAATAATTTCCTTGAAGTTTAGAATTCATCAACTTTTTATCTAGAGTTGTCTTGGGTACAGATGTCCAGGTGCTGGTGGTGGCCTCAGGGGCAGCCTCTGTGAGGTGAGGTGGGGTCTGCCCCAGATCAGGCTCAGCCAGTGCTGCAACAGCCCCACTGCAGGGCAGAGCTGAGCCCCGTGGCCACACGGGGGACACCTCTGCAGAAATGTATTTAAGAAAGGGCAAGAACATCACACAAAGACTTTGAGAAGAAGTGAGAAACAGCAATATGATCAGCAAGGTCAGAGAAGGAGGGGGAGGCAGTAGTGCTCCAGGTACCAGAGCAGAGATTCCACTGCAGCCCATGAAGGACAACACCAGAGCTGACATCCACACTGCAGCCCATGGACGACCCCACACTGGAGCAGGTGGATGTGCCCTGAAGGATATCACAGCATTGTGGAGAGCCCACACTGGAGCATATTTTCCCTCAAGGACTGCAGCCTGCGGGAATGATTCCCTCTGGGGCAGGGGAGCAGTGTGAGGATGAGGGAGCAGCAGGGATCAGCTATTACAGACTGATCACAGCCTCCCATTTCCCATCCCCCTCTGCTATGGGTGGGAAATAAAAGAGTCAGGGAATCAAGGAGTGATGTTGAGTCTTGGGTAAAAGGGAGGATGGGGGGCAAGTGTTATTTGGATTTTTATCAATAAATTAATTGCCTCATGTCAAATCTGTTTTTTAAGTGATAAGTGATCTCCCCCTGTATCTTGACTGGTCCTTTTCTTGCCCCCTGAGCTGTGGAGAAGGGGGAGTGAGGGTAGCTGGGTGAGCATCTGGCCAAGGTCAACCCACTACAAGAATAAGCAAAGTCAAAATATTTTGTTATATAAAATACTTGTTTACATTTGTAGCACTCCAAAGCACTACCACCACACTAATCTCACGCTGATCTAACCTTACACTGTCATCAGTTGCGCATTGTCAGGTCAGATAGCTCAGCGAAAGAAGATGCCATTCCAAAAATAATAAACCCTGCAATTTTAGACATACAACTGTATTTTATCCAGTATCTTAAAATGAATACTCTATCCATTACAGACATGAACATAAAGAATAAGTTTCTTGGAAACAAGGTGGTTCTGGAGTTGGAGGACATGAGCTCTGACTCAAGAGAGACTGAGACAACTGAAGTAATCCAGTCTGGAGAAAGTCCAAGGGATATCCTACTGCTGTCTACTGCTACCTGCTGGCAGGGTCCAGAGATGAGAGAGTCAGAGTCCTGTCAAAGGTCTGAGAGAGTGAGTGACGATGGACACAGGCTGGAACACAGGCAATTCAAATCAGGCCTGTAAGAAAGTTTTTAACAGCATCTCCATTTTGGGGGCTAATTCAGCACTTGACTGAGTAACTCCTCCAGCAACCTGCTCTTGCTTTGTCCAGGATGTTGGACTCCTAGAAAACACCTCAAAAGATCTCTTCCAATCCAAATTACTCTATAAATCTAAAAAATTTATTCAACTACATCAAAATAAGACAGTAAGTTGACAAGTTTTCAATTTGAAAATCAAAATTATTATAATTTTAAATATGTGTACCTTCACTCAGGAAATGTAAATTGAAACTCGAAGTGCTGACTACACTAAACAAAAAGTTCACTTGACTTAAACTCTTTGCCTCAAACCTACAACAAGCATGGGATTGTTCTCCCATTATAAAAATACCATCTTCCCATGCCTGTAAGGTGAAAAGCACCACTATAGTGCATTGTGCTAAAAAGTTCTAAAAAGGAAAAACCTCTCTGGGCAACCTGTTCCAGTGCTTCACCATCCTCCGAGTAAAGAACTCCTTCTTAACAACCAATCTAAATCAGCTACCTTTTAGTTTAAAACCATTGTCCCTTGCCCTGTCACTAACTACCTGTATAAAACCTTCCTCTCCCTTCTTTTTATAAGCCCCCTTTAAGTACTGAAAGGCCACAATGAGGTCTCCTTGAAGAATTCTCTTCTTCAGTCTGAGCAACCACAGCTTTCTCAGCCTGTAAGATGAAGTGTCAGGCAGAAGTTCCAAAAATCTAATGAAATTAAGGATCAATTGGTTTTGCTCTTCTTCCCATTCCTTCCCTTATCCATAGAATACCTTCAAGCCTCAGCCACGAGAGATAAACCTACTGCAAATCTGCACTACAAAACACAGATCGGTCCCTACGGTACCTCAGCTTCGTGCACTGACAAAGGAGTCCTGTAGGAATAGAACCAGCACAGGATCTTTAGCTGGTATTACACTACACATATTCAGAAGATAAATTAAGGCTGTTGAGAAATTTCTGTCTCTCTGAGCTAGTTGTTCAGCAGTTAAATGCTTAGTAACAGCCCAAGTCCTGCTGGCATCCTGTTTGGAATTAGCACACACAGCTGGTGTTAACATGTATGTAGTCTCTATTGAGCCTATGGGTTAAAAGGTTTCAGACTCTATTAAGTTTGGGAAGACCTACACAACAGGTATTCTTCTGATCAAAAGGTCAGAGCTACTACATTTTCATCTGTTTGATGCTTTAATATCTTTTTCTTCACAACTATTTTTTCCTATCAGTACATGACACTTTGAGTTTATAAGTCTAACTAGTCACATGCCACTCATCTTGGGTATCTGGAGTTAAGGCTCATGAGCACCAAATTAACTCAGAACCCAGCAATGCATACAGCACATGGAATAACAGATCAATAAGAAAATTTATATGGAATAGTACATGCCAATATAAAGAACTGAATAATTATCTGTGCAAACATACCTTCTCACCCATGATTATGGGCAGCAAGTGGTCTAGTAAATTGAATTCTGCCACAGGAATTATAACTGTACACTTGAGAACAGTGAACGTTGTAAGTCGAGTGGGAATGTATTCCTCCAGTGACGCTATTTCTTCCGAGCTTGGCATAGTTCTATTTCCATCCATAACATCTACAATAAATCAAGATTACATATGGTTCACTAAAATATATAAAACGTGTCCTAGAGTTGCTGTTTCAGAAATGGCTAGGGACTAGCAAAAAATGCAAAGCTTCCCCTCTTCCCATAGTTAATAATATTATTAACTATGCTGGTTCCACCTAAGGCTAAATGCAACACTAACTGGATTCTCCTGACTTAGAAATCTGTATTGCTCTTCCTCAGAAACTCATCTTAACAACTCACCATAACTTATTTCCATGGATTTTCATCCTATATAACTATTATTTCAAACTAATAATTACCAACATGGACACATTCTTGTCTAAGACTACAAATTTAAGCTAGAGTAATAAATTAAATAAGCCCTCCTTACTCAACAAGTCTTATGATTAAAACAAATAGCTTCCAAAGTGTTATCTCAGAAGCATATCCAACACTGATGGGGATATTGCAACTCATTTTATTTTTATTTTACATTTTCCTCTTCAGACTCATAAAACACCCTGACAGGTCTGGAGTTCTACTGTTTGGAAGCTGCACCTTCAAGAGCACTATATTTGGTCTGGTTTAACTGTACATTTGTGTATATGCAATGGGAGCAAACCTGGCTTAGCTCTGCTGTATGGCTCATACTCGTGTTCCAGAGCACAGACTATCATTTTCATTATCCGGTGTACTGCACTGCTGTCCAACCGCAGAGTGAGGGGGCCCACAATGAGGCTTTTCGTAGACATCTCCTGAATATTTCCAAAATCCTCACTCTTCACTGAAGAAAGGTCTTGCTGATTCCCAGAAACTACAAGAAGTTTTATAAATAACAAGTCACACCAAACAACTGAACATAACAAAAATTTTTATCAGCTACTTCTGTTTCAAATCCTGTGATCACAGACTTACAGCACACACAAATACACCATGACTGGTTTAACATGTTTGTTTAACATTATTTCTGTGTAATGCAGAGAAAAAAGAAAAATTTTTGCCTTGCCTCCAAGCAGAGTACAACTTAGGAACCCTTCCATGAACACTGTATTTCTCAAGTCCAAACTTCTATGGCAACTTTACCCCAAGTGCCAATGACAATGGTGCTGTTCAAAACTTTCTACAGCTTGTCACAAAGATATCCATCCCCAGCGACTGAGGAAAAGGTGTGCTGGGAAGAAACTACAAATCTTGGCCCTTGGAAGTTCAGCTGCCTGTACACAGGCTAGAAGAGCCATGGGATCACACTCACTTGTACTGTAATGAGCCAGACTGACAACTAAGATTTAATCCTTCCTTCCATTCACATTTACCTCTACTCACTGTTGCACGGGTAGCAAGAATGAAAACTTCTTGAATCACTATGTCTCAGGTCATTTTTAGAACCACCACAGAGATAAAAACAGTGGCTTAGTAAGGTCAGGTAATAACATAGACCAAAACCACACAATCACTGTACACAAGCTCACCAGCTACCAAAAACAGCATGGCTATTTCTCTAAACATACTTCACGGGAATTCTTAGTTAAATTATGCGAATTTCAGAAGCTCAAGCTTTCCTGTTACAGATGACTTCAAAAATAATTCCCTCATCCCTCTAACTTATTTAGTTTCCAGAACTTCACTCTGATGTTTTTCCTAATAAATCATCACTTTGACGGTGTCTTCACTGCTTTGACACAAGCACTAAACATTAAATGGCTTGCTGACCATTACATAAATGAACAGTCAGTCTGGCAAAAGAAGCATCAAGATTAAATGGATTCTGAGAGTACAGAAGGGAAATGGAGCTGGTGAAAGGTCTGGAGCACAAGTCCCAGGTGAAGTCACTGAAGGACCTGGGATTGCTTAGCCTGGAGAGAAGGCTCAGGGGGGACTTTATTGCTCACTACAACTATTTGAAAGGAGGTTGTAGTGAGGGTGTGGGGACAGCCTCTTCTCCCTAGTCAGGAGTTACAGCATGAGAGGAAATAGCCTCAAGCTGCACCAGGGAAGGTTTTGAATGGTTGCTGGGAAAAATTTCTTCACTGAAATTGGCCACAGGGATTGGAACAAGGTGTCCACGAAAGTATTGCAATCAGCATCCCTGGAGGGATGAAGAAATCTACACATGTGACACTTGGTGGCATGGTTTATGGTGAACATGGCAGGGCCGGGTTAAGGGTTGGACTCAATGACAGAGTTCTTTTCCAGCTTAACAATTCTGTGGTTTCTGGTTGCCTGAGAGGAACCCAGCCTTTTACCTTCCAAAGCAGCATTCCCTTTCACCTCTCTCCTTTACTGTACTCATAACTGTATTCATTCAAAGCAGTCTCTCTATCTGGGAAAAGGAAGCAAGGATAGGCATTTTCCCCCCTCTGTTTAAGTCATACTCCAGAAAACATTGCTGCTTCTAAGCACTGGTGAGGAGAAAGGCCCTTGAATAAACCAAGACTATGCTGAATTTGACACAGAGCTGGCCTAATGCTCTGCAGGCCCTTACAGGCTCATACACTCAGCAGAAGAATTAACTTTATCCTTAAAAGCCCAACAGAAGTTTTGGCGAGAGCACTTATAGCCTCTGTTTCCCTTGGTGTGTTGTTTTCCTGAGAAGAACAATAACAAAAAGATAAAAGGACAGAAAGATACTGCCTTATAAAACCTATTTAAATCTTCAGCTGGAACTGAGTTACGACCTTTTTAATAAATCCTAAAAAAGCCTTTTTTTAAAGAAAAGCCAGCATACAGCCTTCTGCATTTATTTTACAGGCAGTTAACACACATACTTTTACCCTTCCAATTCGACAGGGTATTCAGTTCAGATGAACACCACCAAAAAGTGTAAAAAGCCATAACATCACATAAAAATAAAAAGGCCAAAAATAATAAGGCCAGAAGTGGGAACAGCCTACCTTTTCAAACACTTATACCTGCTTGTATATATTGTTTGTATATGAATAATATATTGAAGTGAATTTATACAAACCACTTTCTGGAACAGTTCCATTTAATTCTAAGTGCAAAGAGAATGTGATAGAAAACCTCTTGGTTCTACCAAACTAGGTGATCACAGGTGACTTGAAATGTTTTTTATCACTGAACATTCAAGCTCTCTGTAAAACATGTCTAATTCTAACTGACAAAAATACCGAAGTGAGTGCTGCACAATAAACTTGCCACCACAACAGACAGGTACACATTACAAACAAAATGGAACTTCAAAAGTACATCCCACTAGGTCTGTAGTCACGCAAATCAGTGATCAGGGAACTGACAGGCTACATAAGGTTCCAGGGAAATTGTTTTGCATTTTAATAGGAAGCCAAAAACCAGGAAAATAAAGGAAGGGGAGGACAGGCAGCATTTCAAAATAGGACTACCATGCATGACTCTCTCATTTTCATTCAAAATACTGAAATTGATTAATGCACTTCTGTAAGTGACAGATGAAAACTCCTGAGGTTAACATTATACAGGAGGCAGTTGTGGTTTAATCAGTAATCCTACGCTTCAGGAGAGGTTAAAGGTGCAAAGAATGTGTCAAACCAAAATTGCCCTGAGAGATAAAAATCTTACAATCACAGTAACTGCCTCCTGTAACTTCAGCT
>VWZD01004447.1:0-13948 GCA_013396695.1 Sakesphorus luctuosus | reverse complement strand
TGAAGGGATGGGGCAGCACACAATAAAGGGCCAGGTTTGCATATATTACCTCAGACAGCTATGCATAATCTCAATAACAGTCTTTAAGCAATGGACAGCAGTCTTTTCTTCAACTATTACCTAAGTAATACCAGAGCTGTCTAAAAACAGGCTTTGCTGCACAGGCAGTAAATGCTTAATACGAAAGGTTTCATTGGCAGAGGAAAAATGTTTTGGTTCAAGTTTATTTCAAACTTCAAGGAAGTATGTCTCAGGAAACACCCAAGTAACAGCAGAAAAGACAAGAAAATTGCCAAAAGGAAAGGACTTGAGGCAACTTGGTAATGAGGCACAAGGAAAAGTGTTTGGAGACTTATTCAGAGGTAAGTAAGAGAAAATGTAAGGAATATGCAAGCAGTAATTCTATACTGTGTCTCTCGCTCCTGCATGGAGATACTGTCCTGAGTATCAAAAGAAGAAGAAAGGAGAGGAAGAAAAAAAAAAAAATTGCTAGGAGCAAGGCCTTATTTCTTACAGAAATAGAATTTTAAACATAAAAAAGAAGTTATTTGGTGATCTGTGTTGAAGTCAGCTATGCAGTTCAAATGATCAGTGTATCTTTGGATACCCTCTGCCTTTGTCTTACAAATAGCAAATGGAAAAAGATTGAGCGATTTTACTCAGTAGTCAGCCAGGAGGATTGAGTTTAGCTTGCATAAAAGAATAAATTATTCCATTGGCTATCAAATAGGTTAGGAGGAACCACAACAAATCCCCTTGAATTTCTGTGAAATACCTTTATTGTGTACAGAAATAAGAGATACTCTGACATGAAAACAATACTTACATTCAGCAATTCTTACTCCACTGTCTCCAGTGAAATCAAAGGGGACCATTTGAAGAACAATCTGCTGCACAGGGTGGTCCATAAATTAAGGTGCATTATATTGATCAGGCAATTATATTCAACAGTACTTTGTGACAGGACAAGAAGTGATTGAGATCCAAATCCTGCTGCTCTTCTGTTGAACCACCGTCCACAGCTAGGACTGCTGCTGGTGGCAGAACTGGGACACTGCCGTACCACACTGCAGAATCTACTACTTATCTAGGTCACTTATCACAACACTTGAGTCAAGCCTGACTTCGTGAACTTTTGTTCAATCTAGATATATACACCATACATGTCTGGGAACTAAGATACTTTGCCTTGTTACAGAATGTGGGGGAAAAATGATGGCAACAAAATACTCCAAAAAAACCCCAAGTCATCCTTCATTTTGTAGGACTTCAATAATCCTTCAACATCCTTGATTACTCTTTGGCATTTGAAGTTGTAAATTTAGAAGATACTATCATCATTCCACTACAAGTGAATGATGACTTTTCATTTTGACAGAGATCTCTCATTGCATTTCTAATTATAATCTTTAAAAACTTTAACATAACTTGTCCACCCATGCAAATTATTAGCTGGAGAAAATTATCACAACTTCAACATTTACAGCAAAATTGTGATGATTAATACAAGTTGAAAATCCAGACAGTTGTTTTTACTGCTGTGGTATAGCAACTAAGGCCTATAGATGTAAAGACACAGTAATACTCACTTTTACAAACTCAGGAAGTTTTCAGAAACGTTATGAGTGGTGATGAATATTCTTAGTTTTTTCTCATGTCACTGTTCAGTTCTGGACTATCTGTTCCTTAGTAAAAGGTTGAAGATCAAGAGAGAATGAAAGAGAGCATGGTTCTTCAGCACTGTCACCAAGTCCCTTGGGGAGGAAGATCTTGCTTTAGTTCCAGACTCAAAATCTATTTTGCTCAGTTAGTTTCCAATCTGGAAAACAGATCCCAGGTTTGAGTATGAAAGTTGGATGTTCAGTCATGCTTTAAGGGGCTCAAGAATCATGCTTGTCCTATTTCTGACCCAAAGAATCTTTACAAGTATTATAAATGAGGAACATCATCAGCAAGTAAGAAACCTAACATCTCCACTCCCTTCTTGCTATAACTGCCCAGAGCAATTTCATTACAGTACTCTTCTGAGCAGGGACATGATCACAGTTACTAAGATGCTGTGAAATTATTCCTAACTCATCCCTAATGGATAAAAATCCCCAATAATTTCCCTCTTCACTTGCAGTCATAGTATACAGCTTGCTCTGTTAGGTATATACTTGTGTATTCATGGATGTGATCCTCAAAAGAACAAAGATGGAGGAACACTCTCTGCCCTGTAATGTGGGAGAATGCTAAAATGGACCTCAGAGGAGGATTGTGCTAGGGAGCAGCCTGGACCAGACCACCTACACATATGAGAGACTTTTGTTGTTGAAGTTTAAAAGTTATGTGTTTCATTGTACAGTTCTGGGTTCGTAAAGTTTTCTGTATACCCCTCTTTGGTTCACCCCTCACGTTTATTCCCCTTATAGCTTTGTCCTGTTTGTCACCATGATGCTGAAGTGCAGAGGCTGTTTCCCAGGCCAGGGCAGCCCCATCTGAGGATTGTCCCTGCCTCAAGCTGCCAATGCAGCTGCCGCTGCCATGCAGGATCATGCAGGATCATACAGGATCTGCCAGGGGGTCTCCTCAGCGATCTTGGCCACTTATTCCCCTCCTATCCTTTTCCACCTCTGTTGTAATCCCTGGTTTCCTATTGGTTAGTTTTCCTGTCATTTGATGAGTCATTCCCCATTGGCTATCTGGTTCACTCTGCCCCTACCCTTACCCAATCCTGTCCAAATTCCCCTCAGAACCCCATAAATATCTGTGTCATCCCTCAGTAAAGATCTTTCATTTGTGCTTTCATTTCATCCAGTGTGGAGTGTGCACTGGGTTATTTTTCCCCCCAGTTAATCGCTCGTCACTTTAAAGAGTACACTAGGATCTGTAAACAAAACCATGAGAAAAAAAGAACTTTGAATTTCTGAAGAATCTAAATGTCAAAAGCAAATGTGCTCACAGAACTTAAGGATTCTGAATCTAAGAAGAGGCTTTTAGAGTCACAGTTCTGTAGTTGACCACCTATCACAGGGGCCAAATTGCATTTATAATGANATAAATGAGGAACATCATCAGCAAGTAAGAAACCTAACATCTCCACTCCCTTCTTGCTATAACTGCCCAGAGCAATTTCATTACAGTACTCTTCTGAGCAGGGACATGATCACAGTTACTAAGATGCTGTGAAATTATTCCTAACTCATCCCTAATGGATAAAAATCCCCAATAATTTCCCTCTTCACTTGCAGTCATAGTATACAGCTTGCTCTGTTAGGTATATACTTGTGTATTCATGGATGTGATCCTCAAAAGAACAAAGATGGAGGAACACTCTCTGCCCTGTAATGTGGGAGAATGCTAAAATGGACCTCAGAGGAGGATTGTGCTAGGGAGCAGCCTGGACCAGACCACCTACACATATGAGAGACTTTTGTTGTTGAAGTTTAAAAGTTATGTGTTTCATTGTACAGTTCTGGGTTCGTAAAGTTTTCTGTATACCCCTCTTTGGTTCACCCCTCACGTTTATTCCCCTTATAGCTTTGTCCTGTTTGTCACCATGATGCTGAAGTGCAGAGGCTGTTTCCCAGGCCAGGGCAGCCCCATCTGAGGATTGTCCCTGCCTCAAGCTGCCAATGCAGCTGCCGCTGCCATGCAGGATCATGCAGGATCATACAGGATCTGCCAGGGGGTCTCCTCAGCGATCTTGGCCACTTATTCCCCTCCTATCCTTTTCCACCTCTGTTGTAATCCCTGGTTTCCTATTGGTTAGTTTTCCTGTCATTTGATGAGTCATTCCCCATTGGCTATCTGGTTCACTCTGCCCCTACCCTTACCCAATCCTGTCCAAATTCCCCTCAGAACCCCATAAATATCTGTGTCATCCCTCAGTAAAGATCTTTCATTTGTGCTTTCATTTCATCCAGTGTGGAGTGTGCACTGGGTTATTTTTCCCCCCAGTTAATCGCTCGTCACTTTAAAGAGTACACTAGGATCTGTAAACAAAACCATGAGAAAAAAAGAACTTTGAATTTCTGAAGAATCTAAATGTCAAAAGCAAATGTGCTCACAGAACTTAAGGATTCTGAATCTAAGAAGAGGCTTTTAGAGTCACAGTTCTGTAGTTGACCACCTATCACAGGGGCCAAATTGCATTTATAATGATTTGGTGGATAATAATCTAAGTTTTTATGGCATCAGAAAAATATTTTGCAAGTATAAACCTGCCTTCAAAATCAGTAAGAAGTTACAGTGAAATCAGTAATTTCTTTTAACATATTTAATGGTTATGGAGTACAGACACTAAAATTTAGCTCATTTGGTTAGAGAATGGTGCTAATAACACCAAGGTCACAGGTTTGACTACAAGCCATGTAAACCCACCAAAGAGCCATGTACATCCAGGATAAAATACTGAGTAATTTTGCAGACACACCCTCAATGAAAACATTAAGAAACAAACTTAATAGAAGGCTTGAACTGCATGCATTACCTTTGGAGATTTAGGGGGTTAAGGAACACAGCTTGACTATTAAATGCTGTGACTAGTGAAAAGTCATGATTTTTAAGGGCTAGAACTACTAGAGAAGGGATAATCCATGCTGAGGTAGAAAAGCTGACATTTGGAGATTGAAGAGTAAGAAGAACAGAGAAGAAAAGTCAGATAAAAGAAAGAGACTAGGAGAAGAGAACTAGAGGCAAAAGTAGAAGAAAAGTGGAAGATGTGCTTGGAATGCTTTATAAGAGGTGGGCAAGAAAACATTTCAGCCCTAATTTATCTTCATTCCTTCTACAAAGTTAGGGGTGGGAAGGAGTCCTCAGGTGTACAAGGTAATTATTTCTTTAACCTCAGCAGAAACAGCATTATCCTCAGAAGAATCATAAAAGAGAGCGTAAACAAGGCACAAGCACCTCCTGTCAAACTGCAGGCTATGCCTTTCCAAGTGTGCACTTCAGACACTTTTAACACATCTGCCCCTCTTAACTTTTTCTGGCAAGAGGAGGTATCACAAAATCATCATTGATAAGGCTGCTAATATAGTAGTCTTGTTACCAGACTGATCCTGTCTTGAACTTGAAATTCTGAAAAAATATTCAGGAATATTTCTTATAGACAGCAAACTTATAGAATTCCCTCTCTTTTTGTTTGTTCTTTGTGTTTTAGTTTGCAGGTGAATATAAGGTTAGTCAGTGCAGTTCCCTTCTGAATGAACCCTAATTTTGCTACATTACTTGATAAATGCTTGATTGATCTGCTGACATGAAAACAGGAGCAGAATGTATTACATGCAGGTACATGAAAGTCAGCATTAGAATAATACCTACCTCTGTTAGTATGGTTCTGCCATACAGTGCTTTCACAATTCCCTGTTAACTTTAGTTGGTCAGAACATGTCTGTCAGTCATAGTATAATCTACAAGTGTCCCATGACTCTCCTACCAAGTCCCATTTAGTTTGCAAACTTAGAAAATGTAAGCAGTCTCATGAAAAGCCCAAATAACAAGTAATATTTCTAAACTGCATCTACACAGTTCTGTGAGAACAGTTGTTAAACTTCTTTTGGGAAACCCTCCTTGTTGTGCAAACAATCTTTGCCTTTGGCCATACCTGAAAGCATTACTTGCTCAGGATCCATAAGCCTGTGAAGGAAATACTTGCCACAGATACCAAACTCCAGAGTGGTGCCCAGAAACACCTCGGTTTTGACCAGAAAGTCTTTCATGGCCTGTCTATATCTGGCTCCTTGCAAAATTGAACACTGCTTCCTAAGGACAGACTTCAGCTACGGTGTGAAATGTGTCATCAGAAAAAGGTTGAAAGCTGGGTAAGGGCAAGAACAACACAGACTTCACATGATTCCCTCCTTTCAATATCATTACTACAGGCCAAATATCAACTCAGCAGTATCCATTTGGTGGTCTTCACAGCACCATTATTATGAAACATGCCCCATAAAATATACCATTCTTACAAGGCACAGAGCAACTACAACTTTTTAGTGTAGTTTTATGAGATTGAAAGATGTTGAATACCCTCAAACAAGTTATTGACTGTTTCAGGATAGAGACGATACAGAGAATATTACACTCAGAAGATAAGAAAAGGAAGTGATTGTACATCGCATTCTAAAGCCGTGTTCCCTCTCAGATTCTCTCAGAGGTAGCACATCAGAGAATACAATGGGCTAAACAGATACATAAAAAAATTCCATGAGTGATTCGTACCTACAGCACCTGATCTGATGCCACTCTTGACCTTCTTCTCCACCCTGCTGTCTCTCCAATTTCCTTCCATCTTCTCTGAATAAGCAAGTAGCTAATCCATAAGACTTGATGGGACTGACCAACATCTCTGCCCATTCTACTCTTGTACATGTTAAGTGCATCATCATTTGGCCTACCATGCTAGAAGAGATGCCTATCCTTTGCTGTTGTTTGTGTGTAAGCAGAGGAAAGATGATTTAAATTATTTATATGGTATTTGGCAGGGTTTTATTCCAGATGAGGATCTTCCTAAAACATAGCCAGCATAACCTTCAAAAATATTTCCATAGTACAACTAGTCTTATGATGGGCTTGACAATAAAAATGAAGGCTGGGAACAGTGTAATAAACCTTAACCCACCCAAAGAGTTTGCATGGTATGCTTTTTTTTTTTTTTGCAGGGAATTGTCCTGTATTTTTTTCATCCAGGATTAGTGTCTGGAAAGGAAATCCCTGTTTTTAAACTGCAGTGAGATACAGCTGTCTTTGTTGTTTAAATACCACTTGCTGTGGAGGCAGAGGTTCAATTAATTTAGCAGTCTTTAAGAAATCCACAGTGGAAGCTTTTATTTTGCTACTGTCCATTTTTCACCTTGGTGGCTTCAGCATAATTTCTCAAACAAGTGCTGAACTTCACAGCACTACACAGTCTGCCAAGAATATTCTTGTTCTCAAAAGCTTTGAGCAACTTTTGGGGAAAAAAAACCCCTAAACCAACAAAAACAAATGAGAGAAGTTTAAGCAGAAGCAGGGTTTTTTTAGCTTTTTCTTTTTTGAGGATGTGAGGAGTTATACTCATTCTTTACCGACAGTCTAAACAAGGAGAGACAAAGTACTTGACCCTTGTTAATAATAAGCTTTGTTGGCCCTTGTTGAGTGATAAGTGCATATATTATGCTGGAATCCTTCTCTCTTGATGTAATAACCTGAATAATGTCTCATAATTAATTCCCTGCACCTTTGGTGCTACTGAGCTATGTTGACCTCCAGAAGGTTATGTGAAGTCAACATGAGGTGGCCAAGAAGATGATAAAGGAATCTTCTAATGGATAGACAATGGTATAACCTGAGAGAGCAAAGACACAATATGAAGTAGAACACGGCATTTTGTATAGAGCACCAGCTTTGGGTAAGAAGGGTTATGATGATCTTGAAAAGTTATGAATTAACCATCCTGCCTGAAGGTGCCCCAGAGATCATTTCTGGCAATGTGAAATAGTGGATAGAGTAACAAACTTCAAGAAATCTTCAGGAGATCTTGAATAACCTACATATGGCCCAAGAACCAAATGGCTACCTAAAAATGGAAACATGGCATCTCTTTCTTTGCACAGCACAGGAACGTTTTTTGCATTTGGAGAGAAAATGGTAAGAAAGCAAACCCTTGGACACCCTTCTAATCAAATAAAATACTTTGCAGAAAATCTCCACAGTAACACTTTGGCGAACTAAGGAAAACTACAGATGTGCATGCCAGCAAAGAGATCAGAATACAAATTGTAATAATTTTCACTATATTGCTGTAAAAAAAACTTACAAAATATACTGCAAACTCTCTATGCTCTTACTGCTCTTCGTTCAGTAATGTTTCTCAACAGAAAGAAAGTAACAGATTAATCCTATGCATTATCAGAATTTGGATAAAAACACAATTTGGATGAAAGCCAAGACTGCTGTAATTCTGAGAAGGCAGTTCTGTATCATCTTTGGTAGAAAGATGTATGTTAACAGAGTATTGAGGATACAAACATTTCTTAGCATGAAGTCAATGGATAAATTCTGCCTTATCTGCCCACAAAAATGACACTTTGGTAAGACAAGACAGCCACATGTCTACAAAAGTGCTTCTTCAATCTCTGCTTTAAGCCAAGTTGGCAGAATTAACTTGGATTTTAACAAATGACACAATCCCAAAATCTGCTTTCATCACTTCTGTTTTTTCCAGCCATGACTTAAAACACCAAGACATTCTTCTAAAATCATTTCCTTTTCCTACTTTTTGAGTTTCGAGGTAACTCAACACACCAAAATAGATTCTTTTTTTTTCTTTAATTTTAATGATGCCTAAGGATTTAGTATGTGTTTTGTAGATTTTAGAACCACACAAGTTACATGGATTCTTCTAGGTTGCTCAAATCCTAAAGTCAGTTACTAAAGCTCTTTCCCACAAGATTGCAAGCTTTCTCATGCCCTGCCAAGGACATGATGTTTGTGAGAAGCCACCTGTAGATAGCAAGAAAAGAAAACATAAGAAGAAGGCCTAGAAGTCCTGGAAGATCTCCAGGGGGCAGTCCTGAAGACCCCCATGGGTGGGGCACAGAGGGAAATGAGAATCATGCTTGGTTATTAATATCTTATATGTAAATTACTAGAGAAGTTATAAAAGTTGTAACATTCCTGGTCACGGGGTCACAAACCTTCTAGTGTGCACCTTAGGGGCACCTAATAAAGGTAACCTGTATATCTTTCTCCATTAAAACTGTTTTCGAGTGTCTATTTTCACAGGAATAGGCAAGATTAGGATGGCAAGGTAAAGTGTCAATCCCAAAGCTGCTTCATTAATATCAGGTTTCGTTTAAGATGTAATACTTCAAACAAGATCCCAAAATATTATTAAAAAGGTGTCATATGTTTCCTTCTTTGGCAGAAGATATTTGCTAATCACACCGCAGATTAAAAGGGAAATCGATTTTCTGTTGGTTTGTGTTCAGTTGGTTTTCTCCTCAAACCACAACAGAGGGCTAAAATCTATTTTGAAAATGAAGGAAAAAACCTATCAATGCAAACACTAGCTTCCCCAACAAACTGATATATACAAATCAAAACATAAACAGCTCAATTATTGTTTAAATATTTTTCTAAGATACCCAGCCTGAATTTTCTACAGAAAACCTTAAGGAATACAGCTGTTGCATAGCACAGGTCCACTCTTGAAGCCTTTCATTTTGGTACTGGACCTGACCAGTCAAAGAAACCAGCTGTATGTCCAGATCTTTACTTGAATTGCTCTGTGCTCTTGTCTGGTTCAAATGGGGATACCTAGCAACTGCAGCAACAAGTTTCAGCAAGGCGAAGTGATACAAACCAGTGATTGCCTTTATGGGCGGGTACAAGGTTGTGGAAGTGGAATATTTACTAGTGACAGCTCTTCAGAGAAGGAACAGGAGGTAAGTCAAAATTAGATGATAAATAAAGTATAAATATGACTGCCTTATAATTATGCATTTTAAAAAGCATGCTTTTTTAGCTGACTCAAACCAGCTTTCCATACATTGTTGACAAGCCTATGTTTTATCAAATACTCTTTCAAGGAAGTGTTAACGTAAAATATGAACCTGCAGAACAACTGGATCAGCCATAAAAGTAACAACAGAACCTCAAGTTACACCAACTAATGGGTGATTCATTTAATCTCATCTCACTTTAACAAAAAATCTGTCTGTCCATAACTCTATACATCAAAGCAATATTTGTGTGTTGTGAACAGAATGGTACATTACTCCAAAGCAAATTTACAGAGCATCTGAATTTTTCATGTTGTACTTTTAAAACAGTGATAGTCACGAAGCACATCTGTAGCGTTGTAGAGAGCTGATATCAATATTCTTTTGCAAAGGGTCCTACTGGCTAAGATTCATGGAGCTACATGAACTTATTCATGATGAAAATATTGACTTGTAAACTACAAGAAAAAAATATGCAAACCCATTATGATGGCCATAAATCCAGAGGGCCAAAAATGAACTTTGCAAAATTTTGTGCTAAAAGAAGGCAAAACCATTCTGAACTCTCAAACACAGAGAAGGCACTCAAATAAAGGAGTAAGAGACATCATACATTGAATTCTTAGACTCCCGAGAATGTTTTTTGTAATGTTCAAAGAACTAGACCCAATATTTTAACAGTATAAGTTAAAAAAATGTATTTTCAGAAGCCAAATAATTTTGATGCACTTCTGCTTGTCTTTAATGGCTTTCTGCTTGTTATTTGAGTCATAAAGCCACTGTTGTCCTACTACACACATTAATACCATCTTATTATTACAGCTAAAAAATGAAACAATGTGCATTTCTGAAGTTCAGCCCTTCTTTGGCAGAAAATCCAAGCCAGGATTTCAAAGGATTTACAGAAGTAACCCATAGTATCAAGATTTGCGGTGCAAATTCACATATTTGCTCTGCTCTCTCTTGCTCACTCTATCTCTTTCTGAATTTGCTATAAAAGCTAAATTAGGTCTCAGGGGCAATGTACCACTAAACAAAGATCTCTTCTAGCCCACTGTGATGGAAGTAAATGTGCTCAGGAGGGAGAGCTACTGAAGGGAGAGGCTGAAGTGTCTCACTCCCCCAATTCTCCCATCTTTAACACAGAATTTTTTACAAAATCATTTACACTCCCTCATACACTTGCTCCTCTGCTTCTAGTCTTCCCTTTTTCTCAGAAATGTAGCCAGATGAACATACTGAAATACCTTTTTTTTAAAATTGGCATAACTTGCTAAGCTATGTCACCATTTACAGGGTTCCTTCCACAACCTCTTCATAGATAGATAGATAGATAGATAGATAGAGATATATGTCTATGTATATACGTTTAACAAACTATTTATTTCTTCTCTGCAGCATATCCCAAACAAAGAAGAAACAAAATGTTGAAAAGAACAAAGTAACCTTCTGTAACACACAGGGCTGTATGATGCTTAGTCTAGGGAACCAAATACACATTTTCTAACAAAAGAATGACATTCAGTGTCAAGTGTTTTCCTGAGTGTACTGTTTTTCAAGTGACTGAAAAAAAATACAAAGAATGAAAGAGGGACAGAATAATAATAGACAAATAGAAGAGAAAATCCCTAATTTGATTTGATACAGAGTTTAAAAAGATCAGGTTTGGACATACTTTGCAAATGACATTTTAATTTTGCAAGTTACTAACTTGGCTGAAGTGCAGTGAATGCCAAGCTTGTATAGACAGCTTACATAACTGTGTATGTGATGTTCCAACTTGCAACACTCCTGAGTAGCATAGCTCTAGATATACACAGTGAAATGAATGGAAATAGATGTGTAGTGTTAGTGTCTAGCTGAATACCAAATAGTTTGAAGACACATTAAAACAAATCTGCATGCAACACCAAGTAACAGAAAGCAGCAAAATGAATACATTCATATTGTTCATTCACACTTTCCCTTATTCCTATTCCGTTTTTGTATTACTTACACTTCTTTCTCATTTTAAACAGCATGTCCACAATAGTTAACTCCACCTGCAATAAGTGGAAATTGGAAAGTCCAGCACTTTGTAGTACAGAATAGTTCACATAAAACCACCCTTCCATCTCCTCACTCTTCTGTTTTATAGCCTGTTCTTTTCCTTTACATCTACTTCCACATCACTCTCTCTCTTCCAAAACAGCACCCTTTCTATTTAATTTTGTTTTATAAAAATTCATCATAATTTTTCCTCATGATTTTCTCTTGCTCCTGTTTAAACTCCTTGTTGAAAATACATTTATTTCTCTCCTTCAGTTTTATGATGCAGCTGGTGCAATCTTTTTCTTTTCAATTCTTTTGAATCCTGAAAATAATCTGCTGCAAAAGGTCTTATTTCATGTTCTGTTTTCATGGCACTCCCACTAAAGTTTGTGGGAATTGGTGATTTGGAACATATCTTGATTTGGTAGTTTTGGCTTTAGTTTCAGCCAGGTCTTAGCTAGGCCTCAGTTTAGCGGGCCCTGAGAATCTACATAGATTAGGAGAGACAAATGCCACCTGACTTAAGCAACCAAAGAAATATTTCATACCAGATGATGCCAAACTGAGATATAAATACAATAGAATAGGAGGAGTTTCTCAGCATCATGTCTGCAGTAGAGACAGGACACACTGCTGCTGTCCTGCTGAGGTAGGCCTTGCTGCCGCTGCCACTACATTGCATTTGGTTTTAATTCAGGGAAGTAAACATTTTATTGTTATTCTTTCTTTCTGTTCCCTGCTAAGTGTCTTTTGGGGTGCTTTATAGATGCAGAGTGATGGGACCTGTCTTCAGTGGGAAGTAGCAAATTGTTATATCTAACTTGTGTGTGTGTGTGTGTGTGTTATACTGTAGTTTAAATTTTCTCTTTTCTGTATAAGTATATATATAATTAGTTTAAGTTTAAACCTGTTTTGAGTTTCCACGTTTTTTCCTCCCTTTTCTCAGTGGCGAGAAGGTGGCTCTAACACTCAGTATTGGGCAGTTGGCATTTTGCCAGCTCAATCCAAGGCAGATATTTGGTGAAGAATCCAGGCAGTGACCAAGGACATTGGCAAGTGCCCTGGGAACCTGGCTGTATTCCTGGGAATTGTTATATAAACATACCTTGCTGTCTGCATTGTTTGGTACATCCAGAACAAAAAAACCATAAACAGTGTTTTCTTGCTGCTTGATGCTTGTGTTAATCCTTTTAGTGACTGTTTTTGTGAGTTCAGACAGCTGCAATTGTACCTGCTGGCAATGCAGCCACTCCAGGGAAAGGGCTTACAGCCCAAGAGACCAGTCTTTCACTCCTGCCCCACCCAGACAAAGAGCAAACCCCAAGCATGGGTCACGTTGTGAACTGCGGTCATTCCTGTGTGACCAGGGGAAAGACATGAGGAGGTGGGACAGTGCATCTACTGGGGTTTTTTCCTCCCTTTTCTTGGTGGGGAGAGAGAGGCTCTGACACTCTGTATTGGGCAGTTCATATTTTGCCAGCTCAACCCAAGACACTTGGTAAATGGTGTTCTCAAAAATATACACTGGCATTTTGGTAAACTCAAATCAATGATAAACAAAGAAAGCAACTTCTGCATAGGCACCTGAATCAAGACACCACAAGGTCTCTCTTCTCTTATCCACTGAACTAAAAAGTGATTAGTTCTCCTATTTTCTAAAAATCAGTGGTCTGTAAACAACTAGTGAGACATATTGCACCATGAGCTTCATAGTAAAATGTTCCAGCCAAGTCTACAGGGAATTCTGTTTCAAAATTACAGATAGTCTGCAGACAGATTCACAGTTGATGTAATGTACTGTAACACACAGTTGCTTGAAACACTGTCAAATATGAACAGTTTCTCAAAAAAAAAAATTTCTGTGTGCTTATTGTTGCTGGTCAAAATGTTAGAGCAGCTATTGCATGCAAAGGTTTCTTCTACACCTTTGTTTCTGGTTGGTTTTTTTCCCTCTTTAATAATACATTAATTATTAATTAAATTATACCAGCTGCTACAACACTGCTAATGTGCTATAGAATTGCTTTACAAGTTGTAGTGGAACATGATGTTGACATTGTTTACACCATGGAACAATGTGTAATTTAAATTATTGCCAGTGGATATTAATCAATGATACTTTGCCCTCACTGGCATTGCTGTTTTATTCTTCCCCCTTACTCTGATTAATCATGTGAGATTAATACAAGCTAAGTATTATAAGTAATTTAAGTAATTGTAGCAAAGTCAAAACTCTAGTATTTGAAATGAAATGTATAGATTTTTGAATGAAAAAAATTTGTAAAAGTGTTTCTAATTTTTACTTTTCTTTGCTATAATGCAACATTAATTTTAAGCACTCATCTCCCAGTATTTTATTTGCCATATCTAATAAAGATTACCAGTTGAGTACTGCTTACATACTACCTGTAGTATGATATTTATTATAGGTTTCCATACAGCAAACA
>VWZD01004442.1:87398-115648 GCA_013396695.1 Sakesphorus luctuosus | reverse complement strand
TTAATATATAAATTACATTAGAGTTAAGACATACATGAAAATATACCTCTGTTCATACCCTACCCTCTTGTTTATAAAGAACTTTTTTCTCACAGTAGGTGGGGAGTTGAGAGAGACAGAAGTGAAAGCATTTATCTAGGGGAAAAAATTGTCTTGTCAAAGCTTTTAGAAAAATAGAGAAAATGGAGGGAAAAGAGCTGGAGAGATAGCTGTTTGACTTTTGCAAAAATGTGAAAAAGAGAAAATGGCTCTAAGGCTGTATTTTCCCTTCTTTTATTTCTGTATTTTTTTCTAAAATAAACCCTGAATGCACCAGATCCTACTTCAGTTATATTCATTACATACATTAATACGTAGTTTATGAGAACTGAGCCCTTCATGAGTTTAACTAGTAGTGTGTTCTGTTGTTTTGTTGTTGTTGTTTTTTGGGGGGGTTTCCCCCCCAGAGTGCCCAGTAGATTAGAGGATGTGCACACAGCTTCACTTATGAAATACAGGTATTTCAACAACCAAAAAATTTGTTATTAATTTCAATATTTATATATACAGATATATTGTTTCCTGATGATTGCACAAAGCAAAGGAACTTCTAGGGAACCCTAAAGCAATTTCTATTTTAGATATTAACTAAATTAATATCATAAGCAACTAAAAATTTATTTGGCTACTACTTTCCCTTTTAGAATAAGAAGCCATAAGAGAAGATAACACTTGATATATTACTATTTGTTGTGCAGTGATTTAATAAATGTTTAAGTAAGTCACTGCTACCGTCAGTACTACATTTTCGTAAGAAGCAGCATCCTGGAAGACTTTCATGTGTGTGGTCCTGTACCTTAAAAAGAAGAGTTCCAGACACAATTCACTTTTCAGCTTCATCGTGTGTGATCTATTTTCCTCTCCCTAGAATTTCCATTTGGATTTGGCAGTGGCCAAAAATTCCAGAAAAGATCAAAGTCACTTACCATGAAACTCTTAAGGTGCAGGCATCAGATCCTCACGGTCAGTGATTGTGCTATAGGCCTGCTACCACTTTGCAGTATTCACTTGACCTATTTGCTTGGACAACAAAACTTTATTTGGGTAAGTCCACAGGAACCTTAATTCTGAAGTAGGATGTCTTTTTATGATTGAGATCTAAAATGCCACAAAACTTGTTGATACAAGTTTTACCAGGAAGAAAATTTCTTCCTTGTAGGTTTACCATTATGCTGTACCTGGCAGTAGGTCTAGGAGTCCAGATATGTAGTTATTTCTACTTTGAACATCCATTCAGTTACTTTTTAACATAAAGAGTTTTTCAACACAGGACAAGAGCTTAAATTACTCCCTAAAATGAGACAGATACAACAGTTAATTTTTAACATGTTTAAGTTAACATGTTTAAACTTTGTACCATGGCCGTTACAGAATACAATTAAGGCTGAGAAACACTAAAAGAATGTCCTAATGAACTTTTAAAGGAACTGAGGGAGATCAAATCCAGAAATTCACATTGGTTTTTGGGGTCACCCAGGCTGAGATGCTTATAATCTGTTTTTCTATGATGTTTAACTGCATTCTGAGCACAGCTCCTCTCCACCCCAACAACAGCTCCTACCCAGACAGTGTCTTCTGCCTCAAAATCATTTTTCTTCTGATGACAGATCTTAGCTGAGCTAACTCTTCTGGCATGGCCCTACTTAACTTCTCTTCCTCCGCATTTTTACTCTTCAAGCAGTCATGGCCACATGTCAGGACTGATGGTGCAGAGTATGCCTGGCTGGCCTCCCTCCCAGTTTCCCGCTGCTCCCAATCTCTTGTTTGTTCCCTCACCACCCCCCTCTCCAACACAAGCTGGCCTGTTTGCAGCCCATGAACACACTGATCAATCCCTTGTTTGAACAACATGATATTCTCAGAATTGCCCCCCCACTCTAGCTTGCAAACACTGAAATAGGAGTAGGTGGCTTTGCTATTATCCATATTAGCCTGAATCTCTGCTTGCTGTTAGACCTCATCTCCTTCCCTCCCACTCTCCCTCCCTTCCTCCCTGCCTCTCTCTCTCTTCATCTTTTATATTCACCTCTTTCCTCAAGTGGGAGACAGATCATGACTCTTCTTTCCAGTTGGTCAGGCTGCTGTGATGGGAAGAGAGATTGCCATTGGTCTGAGAACTTGAAACACAGGGTTTGGGGACTAGTGGTCTTGAGGGTCTTCTTTACCCTGCTGTGAACCAGAGAGTTAGAACTGTCTGCTTGGAAGTGGAATTTTAAATGATCGAGGGGCTTCTTATTTTATGTTCATAGGAACAGATTTAAGAATATTTACAAAGTTGCAGGCTGTGCCTAGAGCCAGCTTATACCCAAACCTAGGCTTTAGGTGGACAAAAATGTGCACTTTAAAACATGATTTTGTCAGAAAATTTAATAGGTGATACTCTCATGTTTTACTGTGTTGTGTTGGAAACAACAGAGTGTGAAGTAGTAAATTTTAAGAGGCAATGATATCCACATTAAATTTTAACACATTCTGTGGTAGGTTTATTTGTAAATGGGGCAAACTGAATCATCCTCACCCTCTCTAAATCTTGTTCTCTATCTCTTCTCTATATTTTATTGTGAAGAATGAGTGGCTTCATTTGAGGTACTAAAACTTGTATTGAATCATGAAAAGAAAAGAATTCAACATTTCTTGCCAGGGTATATTGTTGCTAGGAAACGAGTCACATGTCAATATTTTATAGTCAGCACATATGACATAGATGTTGATTTTTTTGAGACCATTTCAGGATTTTTTTTTGCTAGAGAACATGTATCTGTTCACTGCTTTCCTCTCTTGTGTTGTGGATGAGATTGAAATTTCCTACTTCCCCTCAGAGGAAATAACTGCATGGGATGCAGGGAGCAGTATTAGGTTAGACCTGCAAGTTGAAGCAAGCTGGGGCAGACCATGATGGATTAAAAACAAGTAAGAATGAGTGAAAAACAAAAAAGCACCAATGGGAGCAGAAGGAAAAATAGAGAAATATCCTCAGCTCTCGTTAGAGCTAGAAAAAATTAGAGCCAGCAGCTTCCAGACAGCAAGTAGTTTTTTTGGTAATCAGCCACTTTAGGTGGTGATAAGTTTTGTTTCACTCAAAGGCCCTGTGACTGAAAGCATTACAGCTGAGTAACAACTATACTCTTCTTAATGTTGCCCTGAACTTGAGTAATACCTATGAAATTATCAAATCACTAGTGGGTTGCCATGTTCTTTTTTGTAAACCTCAATATGTGCTTGCATTACTCAGCTGTGCCATACCTGTTCTATTAACACTTTCGTATNACAAGATAAAAGCTGTTCTTGACAGTGAGATATCCAAGTTTTTGTAATATACGTCCAAAAAAAAGCTAAAAAAGAAACCATTTGGATAGAAAGATGATGGAATCAATATCAGACAGGTGGCTTTTATGGTATTATTTTCTTTTTTCCTCATGATTTCTGAAGATTCATTCATGTCATTTGCCCATGTGTCAACAGGCACATAATCCTTAGTTATAAATAGCTCTAACATGAAAACTTGATTTTGATTGCATATTGATAGAGAGTTTGAATCTCATTTAATTTGGGGACCAAGCAAAATGATTAAGAGAGAAAAAGAACATTATTGACCTAGGAGATTTTTCAGATGAAATAAACCAGATTTGCAGATCATATGATCCTTGGTAAAGTGTTTATTCAAGAATAATTCAGCACTAAAAATGCTCTTTGTTCTAAGGCTTAAAAAATGTATTCTGCTTTTCATAGGTCATGACTGTCATTCTCCATTTCCTGATGTAAACACCATTCCCCTCTCCCCCCCTTAATTAATAGTGAGATAAACCAACATGTTATGTTGGCAATTAAAACCTGAAAATATAGTACCACTCATTGTCAATGATATATGAATGTTTGTTTTATCTCTTGACATTTCTAGTTTTATTATTTTCACAAATTTTGAAATTGAAATTCAAAGCAAAAAATATATAAAGAGTACACAATTCACTGAGAAGCACAAGGATCTCAAAANAAAAGAAGCAGAGAGGAGTGTATTTGTGGTTTGTATAACATCAGACAGCTCATAAGTCTCATAATAACAAATGGATTTTTATCATCTCAAATCTTCTGTGTGACAGCTGTGTTGGAATTAGTTGCATGAACAAAAAATGAAAAAAAAGTCACCAATAAAAACAGGGAAATTGCTGACCTACACATGGCAGAGGAAAGACTTCATGGTAAAACCTGTTTTTTGTATTATTTTGGAAACTTTATGTACACTATCCAATAAATTCAAAATGTTTGCTTAAACAAGAGTTTTGGTAATATATCCAATGTTATATAATCTTAGGAAACTGGAATATATTATTTATTTATGGTTTATAATGAAATCTTCATATAAGGAGTAGAATTAATTTGGATAAAAATACTCCTTTGGAAGTATAAATACACAAAAAGAGCATTTAGACAGTGGAAAGTACTAAGGAACAGGACCAATGTTTTTCTCTAGCTTTTAGGAGATTAGATGTGTTTGTGTGTTGAAAAGGAGAATATGAATTTGAAATGGATTATAAAATGTTAGGTTCATTTTAACTTTTGGTACAATGTTGATAAGGCATGATATTATTCCGGATTTATCTACAAATGTCTCTAAAGCCTATAAGAAAGATGGGGACAAGTTTTCAGCAGGGCATGTTGTGATAGGATGAGATGTAATGGTTTTAAACTGAAGGGTCAATTTAGACTAAATATAAGGAAGAAGTATTTTAGAATGAGGATGGTAAAACACTGGTACAGGGTATTGTTAATGATGGCAGATGCTCCATCCCTGGAAATAGTCAACTTGATCTGGTGGAACATATCCTTGCTCATTGTATGGGGTTTAGACTATATGACCTTGAAAAGGTCCCTTTCAATTCAAATTTTCTATGATTCTATAAAACAAATGTTACTGAGACTTCCCTCTGCAGGATAGCACCTTTCCTGGCTCCTGTTACATCTGAAGATACTGGGGAGATGCAGAGTTCCACACGCAGAACATGCTATCTATAAATTGCTGCATACCTGGACGCTCATGCAATGGTGTGGAATTCCAAGTACGTTGTCTCTTCCCTCCCTCCATATAGATTGGGAACCCATAGTATGGCATAAACAACTTCTGGTCATGAGCTGTGTAATTTGTATTTCACACTACTGATCCTATGGGGACAGGGAAAAAAGAAAAAGCAGCAATAATCTCTTCATTTTAGTGTTACCATCCCCTAATCTACTCAACTGGTGAATCCTTTTCTCTTGACTTGTACACCTTTGCTCTACTCTTCTTGGCTTGCATGGCAAAAACCTCCAGGAAGAGTAAAGGTTGCCTTTTTTCTGCTGAGACCTTCCTCTCATCAGGTTCAGCTCTCTATTTCAGAGTTTGACTTGGTGTCCCTACAGGGAATGCTAGCACATGTAGGGTGAATGAATTAATGACGTATCAAGTCTGGCTCATACAAACCGTGTAAAACCCCCCAATTTATGTAGCATAAGCCAAGAGAAGTCAGCATGTATGAATGACTGTGATGAGCTCTCCCATTTCTCATATGTCTATTACCATCGGTAGCTAAGTTATTTAATGTACTGTATGAGAATATGTGATGGTACAAATTTATTGTGGTGATAGAAAAGGCATTGCTGAGGAAGCTAGCAATAACAGAAAAAGATTCTCTGTGTTTTTTCAAAGTGAAGCTTTTCCATGGAATTTTAAACTTCAGATGTTAGTATTTTACACTTTGTCAAAACAAAGACCCTTACTTATCCTTACTTTTCATTGACTTTCCTTTAGAGGTTCTTTAGAATTACACCTCTGCTTCAATAAAGAAACTATGCCTAGAGGGCAACACCCAAGAAGACAACTTGTGCATTCAACAATTTCTTTTTGTTCTTTAGTTTTATTATGTATATTTTGTTTTGTTTTATTTAAAATTATTTTTTCAAGCAAAGTCTAAATGGATTATTTTAGTCTTTCCATTGTGTTAATCTTGTTCAGGAAGTTATTAGTTCATTCAAAAATGTTTTGCTCTTTCTACTGTCCTATGACTTATCACATTAAATCCAAGACAATTATAATCATCCTAGGGGAAAAAAAAGGAGTCAAAGGGGCTGCGAACGACATTTCCAACAATTCTACCAGGAAGCTAAATTATATCCTAACTGGGTAATGGGGGTTTCCAAAAGTGTCAGGACTCCCATAAGTGAGGTCAGCAATGATGAAGTGTGGAGCTCAGAAGAAGTTTATAACAGCCATTGAGTCTTATTATATGATTCCTGCCATATTCTGACCTGCCTCATGTCTTCCTAGAATAGCCAGGTGATTAGGGCACTAACCCCTGGTGTTGAAACCCAAAATTCAATGAATACTTAATACAATTTATACAAAATAGAGCTGCTCTAATAGTTGAGATTGAAAATGTTCCATCAAGAGTAATGGATAGCCTTGAGGGCTTACTGGGGAAAGGCCGAAGCTGAAATCTTAGTTCTAACTCCAGGAAAACAGAGCCTGAAAACAGGTCCCCTCCCTGTAGGAAGATGCTCTCATCCCCATGTCTCTGGTTGTTTCAATATGTATAGTATAGTCTTCCCAAACGTGTTCTCTTCTACATGTTTTGGTGTTAATGAACTGACACTTTTCCAATGAAATCTTATAGATGGAAAACTTGGACACATTAAACTGGAAAAAAACTCAGGATGACAAAAATATCATCACATGGAAGCTGAACCATATTCTTCTATTGCCTGTGTTTTATACTTCTACATTCGTATGATGCTGCTGACTCTCTGCTAACGGGAAGGTAAATTGGTATTACTTGTCTCAAGACATCTTTCTGGTAAGCTATGCTCCTTTTTTAAGTAACCTTGTACATTCTCTAGGTTTTTGCCTTTGACTTTGGTAGTTTTCTTTTCCCTCTCTGTATGATCCATTTTTACTTGTTTCATTTCCTGCATTGCCTCTGATATTATGTTCCTCATTAGTTGAATGTCTTCTAGCTTTCCTTCTGCATCACAAACATTCCTGCCTTCCAAACACAAGTCCTTTCTGGTTTTTTTATGAGGTATCTCACTTTTTTATGTAGTTAGTAAGACTTCTGAAGTTTGTCTTTGTATGACTTATAAAAGAGTCCAGAAAGGGGGGAAAATGTATGAGCAAAGGCTGGGACAGTCAAAACATTGTTCAACACACTTCTAGCAGATAGGGAACATTTTCTCTGATTTCATGACAAGAAATTCCTACCATCTTGAAATCTGCATGCTTGTTTTATGAAGTTCTTTTCAGAAAGATTTAAATCATACTGATAGCCTGAAAGTAATTATTTTTCTGGGAGCATCATTTCTATTTAACTCATGTACTTTTGATACTTCCCACTTGTTACTGGTGAAGAGCAGAAATAGATAATAGTTTTCACAGACACACTAGAAAACACTGTGGGAGCATCTTTGTATATTTTAACAGCCCAAATTTTGTTATTAATGCTGAGAATTCTATCACTTTTGCCATGAAATTTCATGTGGTTCATGTTTTTGCTGCAATTGGCAGAGGATTCTTTCCTAAAGCCAGCTGTTTGCTTACTGTGTACCACAGAAAAAGCATTTGAGATGGGCCTTGGCTATCACATTTTCATGTGATGTCACTCACGTATACATGTGCACATTATACCAAGAACAGAAGAGCACACAGCAGCCCCAAAATGGCATCTGTTCTTTATAATGAGATAAAGAAGCTGCAGAAGGTTTGTTGAAACTTGCTGATGCTTGTTGTCACTTAGCAGGAAGCGTTCAGGAGTTTGTGAAGAACAAAATTACAATTTGACAAATGTTGCAAACCTCGGAGTGATTGCATATTATTTGATTACACTGCAGCTATAAATAGGATTTCACTTTGAAGGATTACAAAATTACCAACTTTCAGTTCAGTAAAATATTAGAATTTTAATATTTTATCTCCTTCATATTTTTCCATAATCTAAAGGGTAAAGTTACCATTGCTTTAGTAGCCTATAGTATACTTCTTCTGGAAGCACACATTAACATGTGAAATCCAGACATTATTTAGCCTTCTGCAGAATGACATGACAGGCCCTGAGCTATGATGAGATGATTTTCACATATGGTGGTAGTGCCTCCTATCATTGCTAGTAGTGCCTCACCTTCTAGCCCTTCCTTAAGTGCTGAAAAGGAAAAACATCAAAATGTGAACCTTGTATCTAAGGACATTTTGTCTGATAAACATAATTTAATTTTTTAAAATCTTTTTCCACTTGACCCTAAAATAATCATCCATGAAGATCAAAGGGTGTCATCTTCACCCATGACTCTGTGGAATAAGACAAATGTTTCTGTTATGGTTACAGATGCCAATTAAGAATGCCAAGTAAATACACTGTGAAAGCTGGCAGGTCTTTTGACTTTGGGGAAAACATCATGTGTCATTAAATACATTTAGTAAGGAACCTCTGCAATTAAAGAGCGAATGGGTCACTACATATCTTTGGTAAAGATATTTTCTATATAAATGTAAGCTAAATTATACAGCTCAAAGGACTAAGAAGGAAGCAAAGCTCTTTACAAGTAGGATATAAACATAACACTGTTTTCCAGGACTAAGAGCTTTGGTAAAGGCTACAGACATAATCAAGGGTTTTGAGCTAGGTTTATAAGCATGATAGAAAAGCAATGCTCTACTGGACACCTGAACAAGAGGTTGTGTGTCAGATACCCTCATCCAATCCTCTGCATTATTGGAGCTGTCAGAAAGGTCACAATACAGCAATAGTTAGAGGTGGGAGCACAAGGCACTGCTTATACATGATTGCCGATCTGCCAAGGAGTGCTCCCTTTTATTGCATGTCACTGAATAATGGATGACCACAGCTGAATTTTCAAGTGCTAGCAATTAAGCTAGACCTCTTCAGGGTCAGATCAGACGCAGGTGATTCTTTTCCTAATTGTTGCCTCTGGTTTACAAATGGTAACAGACAAGTGTGAGGTGTTTACCTCCAGGGCTGTGTGATAAAGCTGCTCATGCATGTGACTTGGAGCATGTCTTTTCCCAGGCAGTGTGATTGGGAGGGGGGCCTGCAATCTTCTAAGTGCTTCTTCTAAAGCCTCCCTCAGTTTCTCTGAGTCATTTGCCATTGTCCATAACAGCTAGCTGTACATTTCTCTTTACTACTGAAATTAATGTGTTAGAGGGAGCCAAAGCTGTCACTGCTGTCTAGCTGAATCTGCCTTCAATTGAGCTTCCATCAGAAATGGAATAAAGGTAATCAAAATTTTTCTTTCCTGGAAAATGGAAATCAGGCTTTCAGGACAAGATAAATTATTAGAAACCCTTCTTTTACCTCTTTGACTTGGAGTTTTCAGATGATTCTGCATTGCAAAGTCACTTCAGTTCAAGCATGTAAATAAAGTCTATCAGCATCTCTTCCTGCATTTTAGAAGTGGAAAGTGTGTAAAAACGACTCAATGTCACTTTTGTTTCAAACTGATTCTAGAACTGGCTGAAATAACTTTCTGGAGTAAGCTGAATAGAGTTGTGTAGAGCACTTTGTAAAGAACTATTTTCTTTCTGTGGAAAAGTGAGCAGAGACCAGAGAACTGAAGGGATAACTCAAATGTGTTCTAGCCTTTCCCTTCTCTTTTCTTCTACGACCTAGACAACTCCGGGAAGGACCAATAGAAAACATGGGAAGTAAGGGAGAAGTGGCTTATTTAACAAGACATACATGAAGTAAAAGACACAAAAAGAACTGTCAAAAGAGTATTTAAGTTCTATATTTTTTATTTAGATTTGTTAAAAATATAAATATTTTAATTTTCTCTTAATGTCAGACAATTTCCAAAAAAATACATTGAGAACTCTAAGTAACGGGAACAAGAACTACACATCTGTAATGCACGGACAAATAGGTGTAGGGGCATTTGGGCTTTAGTACTCCACTGGTGTCAACATTGGCTGTCATACAGCAGTATTTCTCTGTGGTAAAAAAAGAGTTCCCTGTCACTGTTAAAAGAACATTTTATTTGAGCTGCTATTTCAAGCTTGTTGATTGTATTTAAATTCTGGAACATTCTTTCCAAATACCAAAGTTTATTCCTTAAAATACACATTTTACTTACATGGCACTACACTATATGTTTGTACAGGGTATCTGTAAGGCATTAAATTTTAAGCTCATTGAGTAACATGCTTTTTTGTTATCAGCACCTGCCTTCTACTGATAAGCTGTTGAAGTTCATAACCAAAGTAAAAGCAGAAGTATGGTTGAATGTTTCAAGTATCTATGGGAAAAACACCCAAACCCCCTTTAACTCCAGGCAAGGATATGTATCAGCGAGTTTGAAAATGTCGTAAACTGAAAAGAAAATGAAGGCAATTGAGTGCCTAGATCTGAGTTATGTCAATGTAAACCATTTCTGACTAAACTCTAACTGGGCAACACTCCCTCAAGCTAATATAAACCAATTTAAAGTTAGTGTGAACTTGTTGCTTTGTCAGTGAAGTAAACCAAGATGAGACGTATCATGAAAGTAAAGGAATTGAAGCAAAAACTGAGTTAAATCTGTATGATAGCAGTGATCCTTGCAATTTAGTATTAATTTTCTTTTGAGAGTTTAGTGCTTGAACTGTTCCTGAATTTAAGCCTGCCAAACTTTGCTCTACAGTTGAGACTGTGCCATGAGACCTAGATCAATACTTAAATGGAACTCCAGGAAATTCAGAACTCATAGTTGTGTCTTTGTTTTTTTCTTCATAGCACTAGAAATTGACTTATAGCAAGAGAAGTGAGGTAATGAAATTGCAACAATTATATAAAGGATGTATAGCCAGACTTCATGAATGAAGATTTGGGAAGGGCTCTCCTTGTGTGGGTGTGCCCTTCCAGCCTGCACAGTGAATTTTTTTTTAGGTGAGGCACAGCGTGTGCAGAACTGGCCCCACTGTTTAAGTCCTAAGGTCCATTTGCCATGACTAAGCGAGCTTGGACAGTGACAGTGAAGTCCTCGGGACTGTCACAGCACCCGGTACTAACCGGGGCTGACGCTGCTTGGCATCTGAAATCTGACAGGATCGGGTGGCAGGGAGGCATTGAACTGCCAGGGGATGGTCCCACTGAGACTTGAACTCAGGTCCTTGGGATTCAGAGTCCAGAGTGCTCTCCTTTACACCACAGGACTGCCCCTAATATAAAGGATATGACAAAGAAAATGTACACTAATCACTGCCCTTTTATTTCTTTCTAATCTATCTGCTTAATGACTGAAGTACAATTAGTAGCTGTTAGTAACCTAATTAGAAATAAGATAGATGCAGCAAACAGTGCTTGCATTTTGAGGTTGCTAGCAGCTCATTCGTTTTCTTTAGCTTGTTATTCCTTCTAACTGCATGTTGTTATATGCACAGCATACTAAGTTAATTTGAGTTTTACATCTATACTGGGACATGTTTGTAAAAACTGAATGTTCTTATATATGTTTTATATAAGTGGTACACAGAGGTATCTAGAATCAATCGCAGAATATCATGAGTTGAAAAGGACCCACAAGGACCATTGCATCCAATCCTTAGCCCTGCACAGGACCAACCCCAAGAATCACATCATACCTCAGAGTATCATCCAGGCCATTCCCTTGGATCCTGTCACTGGTCACCACAGTGAAGAGATCAGTGCCTGTCCCTCCTTTTCGCCTCTTGAGGAAGTTGTAGCTGCAATGACTCAGTCTACTGTTCTTCAGGCTGAACACACCAAGTACTCTCAGCCACTCCTTATAGAGCTTCCCCTCAAGGTCGTTCCCCATCTTGGTTGGCCTGCTTTGAACAGTCTCTAATGGCTTCATTTCTTTCTTATATTGCAGTGCCCCAAACTGCACACAATACTCAAGGTGAGGCCTCCCCAGTGCAGAGCAGAGTGGGACAATTCCCTCTGACCAGCTGGTGATGCTGTGCCTGCTGCCCCCCAGGACACGGTTGGCCCTCCTGGCTGCCAGGGCATTGTTGACTCATATTCAACTTGCCATCAACCAGGAACCCCAGGGCCCTTTCCACAGATATGTTTTCCATTATCTCATTTTCCAGTCTGTCCATACATCTGGGATTACCCCATCCCAGGTGCAGAATCCAGCACTTGCCCTTCCTGGACTTCCTGTTGTTGGTAATTGCCCAACTCTCACATTTGTCAAGGTCTCTCTGCAGAGCCTCCCTGTCTTTGAGGGAGTCAATAGCTCCTTCCAGTTTTGTGTCATCTGCAAACTTGTCTAGTATCCCCATTCAGTCCTGTGCCCAAGTGGTTTATGGAGATGTTGAAGAGCACAGGGCCTGAGATGGAGCCCTGTGGAACCCCACTAGTGACAGATCACCAGTCTGATGTTACCACATTCACTGTTACCTTCTGTGCTTGACCTGTGAGCCAATTGCTCACCCACCACATGATGTGTTTATCCAGCTGTGCTGGACATTTTGTCCAAAAGGATCCTGTGCAAAAGACAGTATCAAGAGCTTTACTGAAATCTGAAAAGATTATGTCAACTGGCTTTCCTAGATCAGTTAGATGTGTTACTCTGTCATAGAACAACATCAGGTTCAACAAGCAGGACTTCCTCTCATGAAGCTGTGCTGGCTGTGACCAATGTCCTTCAAGTGTTTTTCAATACTTCCCAGAATAATCTTCTCCATAATTTTACCAGGCACTGAAGTGAGACTGACAGGGCTGTAGTTTCCAGGGTCCTCCTTCTTGTCCTTCTTGAACACTAGGACAACATTCACCAGCTTCCAATGAGCTGGGACCTCTCCAGATTCCGAAGACTACTCAAAAATCATCAAGAGAGGTTTTAAGATGACATCAGCCAGCACTTTGAGGATTTTTAGATGAATCCCATCAGGGTCCATAGATTTGTAGGATTTAGCTGGAGCACAAGATCCTGCACAATGTCAGGGTCAGTGGGAATTGATAATTTGTGCAGTCACAGTCCTCCAGCTCAGGGCACTAAGATCCCCTTGGTCCATCATCAGTATTGAAGACAGAGGCAAAGAAAGCTAAATTAAACACCTTTGCCTTGTCTCTGTGAGGTGACCATCATCATCCTGTAACTGGCTGATATTATTTCTATACTGCCAATGGCCACTAATATATTCAAAAAAATGTTTCTTGTTGTTCCTCACACTTTTAGCCAGTTTTAATTCCATTTGAGTTTTGGCCACACAAATTTTCTCCCTGCAGCAGTAAGCAGCATCTCTGAATTCTTCCCATATCACTTGACCTTGCTTCCATTGGGCATACACCATCCTTTATTGCCCTGTTTCCAAGACAAGATTGCTGCAGCCAAGCTATTCTACTGCCTCTTCTGCTTGACTTCTGACATTTGGGAATTGCCTGCTCCTGTGTCCATAGGAGGAGGTGTTTGAAAAGTGACCAGCACTGATAGCCACTTGCAGAAACATTTTCCCAGGCTGATTTACTAAATCCTGAGCAACCTGAAGTCTGCTCTCCTCATCTCCAGAGTTGAGGTTTTGCTGGAGCTTTTTCTTCTGTCAACAAAGATTTTAAACTCAATCATTTCATAATTGCTGTGGCTAAGATGGCCACCAATTTCCACTTCACTCATGAGATCTGCTCTGCTGACTATCAGAAGCTTAAGGGAGGCATATTTCTAAATTGGGTTCCCTAGGACTTGTTCAATAAAGTTGCCATCAAGGTTTTTCAGGAATTTTCTGGCCCAGGTTGAACCAGCTAGTTAATTTCTAGCAAGTTCGATCCCTCATAAAGACAACTGACTTGGAAGTGTCCCTTTGTTCCTCAAAGAACAATGTGTCAGTGTCATAGTCCTGGGTAGGAGGTCTACAGCAGAGTCACACATTGTCATTTACATTATTTGTTTTTCTCTTGATTCTAACCCAGAGGCTCTCTACTGTGCCATTGCCGTCTGTGAACTCCATCCATTCTACCTCTTGTATGTCACACCCTGGCCTCTTCTGCCCTGCCCATTGCTCTTGAAGAACCTGTAACAATCCAACAGGGCACTCCAACCATAGGACTTACCCAACCAAGTTTCATTTATGACAGTGATGTCAAATCTCTGGGTCTGGGCCAAAGCTTCAAGCTACTCACGTTTGTGTGCCTTGGTGTAGAAACATTTCAGGTGTTATATGTTGAAGCCAATACCTTGTGAAGCAGATAGAGGGATCCCAGTAGTGCAACTTTTTTCAAGTTTCGGCACACCATCCCAATCCCCGGAACAAAAATTAAAGTGTTCTAATAGGTCATCCAGTCAAATATTACCGAAGTACTTTTATTAGAAAAGAAATGCATAGTTCTCATTGTTGCCAAGAACTGCTGTAGAGGTTTTGCATTATGTCTAGTAAGTAAACTAACTTTACTCTAAAAAATAAATTTTTGAAGTTATAAGAAACTGAAAATATAAAACTTGCATGGAAAACACAGAAGTCTCAGACTTGGATAAAATTTTGTTCATACTCTGTTCTGTGTTGTTTATAAAATTCAAATTTTGTCAGTTAATATTTTTAAATAAATCTCCTAATTAAAAAGCTGTGAAGGTTATATTACGTTGTGTTATCTGTTTATTTGTCACAAATCATTCTATTTTGTCTTGAAGATTCAGTTAAAAAGTTCAACTAATTAATATTGGAAAAATATATCTGGACAATTGAGAAACTCATTACGTGATCAATATTAAATGATCAATATTAAACTCTTGTTAAAAAAAGAAATCAAGTACATCATAAAAATGGAATCAGTGCCTCTTTATTTATAATAGTTTAGAAATATGCTATATTTTTGCAGTCTTGTCTGGTACATCTAAAGTGTTTTTCTGTGGCACTTGAGAGCATCGTAGTGCTGGGTTAACCATTAGACTTGAGAGTTTTAGTGGTCTTTTCCAACCTAAATGATCCTATGATTAATTTTGTTCCCTTTATTCAGTCATTAATAATGCATGAAATGCTGTTTTCTTCACAAAATTTAACTTGCTTGTGTACAGACCAACCATGCAGTATCAAACCTCTACACTTTGGGGTGGTGACTTCAAGGAGTGGACTGTGTGAGTAAGTGGCTGTGTTGTGACATTATCAGTAAGAACATGGATGATTATTGACAGCAGAGCACAGGATGAATACTCCTTAATGAAGTGACCACATCTTGGAATCATTTTAGAGGTGGTGATTGTGGTATAGTGATATGAGGTGGAATATCCTCAAATAAAGTATCCTGTGGATGAACAACCTTTTTTGGTGACATGGTAAGGTGTAAATTTGGAAGACTGGGAGTAGAAAGTAGTATACATTGTCAAGGATGGAGATTGATGTATCAAAATTAATTTCAGAAAGTTCTGGCAGTTCAAGCTTTCTCACAAATAAATACATTATTGGAATTATATGAAAGCAATAAGCTTGAGGGGTGAAAAAACATAAATAAAAATTAATAGTATTTTTTAGAATAAACATTCACTGAGACTGTACTACGTCCCAGTGTGCAATTCCCACTAACCCAAATTCTGCTGTGGACTGAAGGCAGGGTAGTACCTAATCTCTTACTGTCACTACAGAGTGGTAGTGTTGTTAGGTACTGATTCAGTCAAAGTCCTTCCAACATTTCCTGTGGAATTTATACCTGGTCTCTAAAATACACTTTGCTGCAGGCTGATACACTGTCTAGCTCCTGAGAAGTCATTATTATCTATCACTTCAATGATTCCCTGGTAATGGGGATGTATCACTTATGTGTTTAATGGGTCTAAAAGAAATAGGTCTATGAAAATTGCACCATGTCTGTGAAAAACGTCAGGGCCTCAATGGGAGTACTTGCAGGCTGCCTGAAGTCCTTGGGGGATGCTATTATGCATGAAGAATATTAAAAGTCTTTAAAAGAGAAAGTCTGTTATAATCTCCTTCATTAATCAAAGAAAAATCAAACATGCTAAATCTGAACACTGCATTGTCTAGACAATGGTAGGCACAATTCAAGCTTTTTTTTCCAACATTTGCTAAAGGTTGGTTGATTTCAGCACAGCATTAAAGGGCCCTGTGAACTCAACTAGTGTTTTTCCAGTTGGATTTGACTCTCAGTCTTTACATTTTATCAGCTCTGTAGTGGGCTATTTCTATGCATGTATGAGAGCTGTGCACAGCATGGGTGAGCTAAGGACAGAGCAACAAACCCCAACTCTGAGTTTTCTAGCTGCTGTTAAAGCACTAGTGTAGTTTTAACATCCTTTCCTATTTTATGAGCATGCAGCCATAGACAGAAATATAAATATGTCTGTCTTTGATAAATTAAAATCTTAACAGGTTTGTGAATCTTTGCCAAGATAGTTCTGAGCTGGTCAGCATATACTGCTTGCCCTTGAAAGTGGTGCATTAGAGAACACTCGACTGTTTCACTGCTTTATAAATAGATGGATTTGGCATTTCTGCAATCATCTGCAGAGGATAAGAAAGTAATAAATGGACAAAAGTAAGTATAGCTCATGTTTCAGAGTCTGGCAGATGAAATTAGTTGATCCCACAACATGTTAATTCCTGTCATTAGTTTTTCTGATCTTTCACGTAATTATTGTTTCAATAGGAGCAGCAGAGAGATGAAAGATGTTCTAGTCTCTGGGTGCTAGTCCTAGACCTCAGGGACTCCAGATCAGTTTCCTTGTCTGCCATAGACTTCCTAAGTGACCTTGTACAAGTTTCCTAGCCTGGTTGACATCCAAAAGAGCACTTAGGACCTAAAGTGTAACTCAAGCTTAATTTAGGCATCTTTGTTCAGAAAAGTGCTCTATGAAAACTCAGCCAGCTTAGGTGCCTGAGAGGATGTGGATGCCAACTTTGTCTAGCAAAGAAAAGATAGGAAAAGATCATTTAAATGCATTCAAAGGCACCACTGTCCTCAGATGGGCTGAGAATAGAAGTAGGCTCATTTGGAATCTAGGAATGACATTATCAGTTATGTTCCTAAAGGTCCTGCTCTGCTAGCTGTCCTCTGAGTGTCTGGCATGTATAGAAAGTCTTGAATTCAGCATAAAGTATGGCAGCTTTCACAACATGTATGTATATACTTTACAAGCTTGAAAGAAGACTGTCCTGTCATCCACCTCTTACGTCATTCCAGTGGATATGATGCTTGGAGAAGTGGGAGAAAATGGTTCATGCATCATTTTGACTACTAAAAATGAAACATCGTACCTTGCAATTTTCCTTTCTCTTCCCTTTGTTCTCTAATAGGGATTAGTTTGAATGTCCACAGTTCATGAACAGCCAAGTACCTTAGGATCACACTAATGAGACTAGAGGTTTTTACCTACTTAATTATGTCACAGTCACTTGCTTCCCTACTTTCCAGGCTCCTTTCAGCATGTGGCATTTAAAATTTACTACCTCTTACTGTAGTCTTCTCTGGGATTAAAGTACATAATTATTTTCTCTATTGTGGAAGCTGTGTTGTTGTGCAGAAAGGGCAATCAAGGTTCACAAAAGGAGGAATTGTACATATGTATGGATAAGACACATGACAGCAAAGCCAGTGGTCAGAAAGCAGAGCTCTTGGTTCTGCTTTCAGCTTCCACAAAAACAATGTTTATCCATTTTACCCAAAAACTCTAGTGCAGCATGTAGAAACTGTCTCTCGGTAAGGGCTATTTAACCACAACTGTTGCTGGGTTAGACCTACTTTTGATTGTACTTCTCTGCTCCTCTATGAGATGAACTTTGGGAACAGAGGTTATATTTAGGCTACATCTATTGCTCATTTATGTACAAGAGCCCTCACCTCTTCCCTCTGATGACCCCAGACTATTAGCCAAACCTTGTTTTAGCTGCTCTCTGCTCTGGTGGATCATCCTCCACTATGTCCTTTACCCATTTTCCCTTGCTTTTAGTTTGGCAATTAAGAAATTTTAAGAAGTCTGAGACATGAGCTTAAATTCTTCAGATTTAGGAGGGCTTAAATTGTAGACCTCCAACTGCCCAGGCAGATGTGCCACAAACATTTGCCCACTGCCACCTTGGTAAGTCCTCTTATACCTTCACAAAATTTCATAGTTCTGTATCTGAGTATTTGCTTCAGGTGTCTTTGTTCAGAGATTTGCAGCTCTGAATCTGCAGACATACAAAAGTCACAGACATCTTTAGTTAGAGCAGGTAGGATTTGAGGAAATCTTCAAATTTATGCTTTGTGTTGACATCTGTGAATCCCATTCTAACAGTTGATCTGCTTTACATTATATTAAAAACTTGATTCTGTATGTTGAGGCTTGATATTGAATTATGATTGATTATTTTCCTCTGTCTCAGAGGCTTTGGTTTGTAAAATGAGGATGGGATAACTTGCACCAATGGTAATTGTGTGACTGTATTTCGAGGTAAGACAGTGCAATTTAAGCAAAATATACTACTTGGCTATCAAAGTAACAGGGACTCTGTTAGAAGGAAGTCTTGAAATGGAGAGAGTTGCATTTAACTTTAATCATACAGTAGAAGCCCTTTCTTTCTCCTTCCAAGGATTTTTTTTCTGTCTAATGTGGAATCAATAGAAGTCAATTAAGGTTCTGCTGAGAGCAAAGTGTCTCTTTACTGCATAAGTCTTAGAAGTGATCTGAAAGAATGAACTGGTCTGAGCAGGTATTTTAAAAGCTCTTCTTTCTGGCCACCACATTTTTAAAATACCCTTGCCTTGCTTATAGTATCATTTTTCTATCATTTGGTGTATTTCCTGGGATACATTTATGTTGAAGTTATTGCCATTTATGTTCAGAGACTTGGATGAGCACTCAACTGATGGTCAGGTATCTGCAGCAGTATAGGACTGAGGATGAGTTGCACCATCTGGGTGCTTATAAAGCTTTCTTGACTGTATTTTGCAGGTGTACTTGAACACTGATTTTCTACAGATTCATTTATGAGGCACATTTATCTCTCTCTGCTTAGCCACTGTGGTCACTTCAGACTATTACCCTTTGATGTGGCCAAGTGTGCTTTTTGGGTAGTGTCTCCCAGATTTAGAGTAAACTTTCTTTTCTCCCCCACTCTGAGTAATAAATAGAGTTTTTTGGCTAAAAATTAAAGATCCAAAGCATATCACACATTTTTAATAACATGTTTGCTCCTACCAGCATAACATCAACACAGTTAGACTTTGAAATTAGACTGGACAAAAGACAAGGAAGCATTCTTTGGGGAACTAGTCTGCACTGGCAGGGATGGCTCATCTAATAGACGTTATCTGTTTCTAATTCCAACCCACATATTTAAGACACGACTATTTCTGAACCACTTGGAAAATATATGCCCAAACTGAAATATATTTCATTCTGAATATCAGTGGATTAAGGTGATTTCAGGATTAAATTATATGAGAGAACAGAAGTTTCCTTACATGTTCTGTTCTAGTCAAAACACTATGGTCTAGCATCAAGATAACAGAAGTTATCAGTCTTACGGGAATTTTGGAATGAAGGTTAGTAAGTGTGGAACATTCATTCTAATACCCTTTATTTTCTAGAAGATTCTTTTTTATGTGAAAATGTGTATGCAATATTATAATCTATTTTTGGTGGGCCATTTATTTTGATTTGGAGATCAAATGGCTTCAAATCATCATATAAATTTTAGAAATCATATTTTAAATAATTTTGGATCCATAATTTATCTATAATATTAAAGAATGCGTGTGAATTTTGATTTGGAAAAAAATGTGACTGGATTGCTCTGTCCATTAATTTTCACTGTTACTGCTAAAAAAGCTTTGTGCACAACTGCAGAATAGATATCAGATTCAGTGAAAGTCATTTATGTGTCTTTATACTCAGTAGAGGGAGAAGAGTATTTGTTGAGCACTTGGATGATCTGGCTGATTTTCAGCAGTACTCCTACAGCTAATGACTTGCTGTCCAAAAATTCCCGTTTCTTTCAGTGGAAGTTGTAAAGCGATTCAGGCAACTGGTCATATGCAATATGCAAAATCAGGTAAGATGGGACATCTCCTATTCCCAGAACTTGATGCTTTTGCACAATACTTGCAGCTCATGAATTTATGGAGTGTAGAGGCTTTACATGCTAAGTGTCCTCTGAAGCAAGTGAAAGGTCTAACTGACAAGAGTACATGCTGCAATGACACCACAAACAAAAGGCATAGTTTCTTCTGGAGCTTCCTCTGTGGTGATCTCAGCTTATATTACAGATGAGATTAACCCTTGCCTTTGAACAGAGATCTGGAACAGATCTTCAGCTGGTGAAACCACGGTGAGGCTCCATTTGAAGGCGCTGGACTGGTGCTACTTACCTTGGCTGAGGGTCTGTTCCATCTGTTGTTGTTTAACTGTAGACAGAATGACATCTTTGTTTGACAGCTACCAGAGAGATAATCATAGCAGGCATATCTCTCTCTGGAGATGGAACTGTGCCCAGGTTATCAGTATTCAGATATATCATTACACTAACTTTGAGCTTGGAAGCTTGGAGTTGTATTCTGTAGATTTTCTTTTTCCTGGTACTGTACAAGTTGGGAATTTTTTTTCTTCCAAAACTTTTAAAATAGATTAATTTGTTCCATCCTTGAAATTTCTGATTCCTGCTTTCAATAATTCACATTTAAAACAAAATAAATCATTAGCCTGATCTCAGCTGTGTTGAGCTAGGTTACTTTTTTAGCAGTGATTGCAGTTATTTCTGTTGTGTGGTCACAATGGCTTGGTCCTCTGCTCCAAATTATTGATCCAATTGGACCACAATTCCTCTCTGAGTTTTCAAAATGGTTTCTCAGTTTTGTATACAGATATTCTACTGCCAGCAAAGCTTTTCAAGACTCCTGGTATTTATTTTAGGCCATTTCAGAGTGGGACAGAATTGCAAACTATTGCTCTCTATCTGCACCTGCAACATTGAAGGTTGTTACCCGTTAAAAAAAAACCCTCTTGCACAGGCAAAAGTTTACTTGCTGTGATGAGAAATATTTTAAATTTTGCTTCTTGAGATGCAGAGTTTTGAGAACTTAAATAGAAGATGTGGTAGCAATACCTTCCAGTCTCACTGATGTACATATACTCACAAAAAAGCTAAAAATTGTTTCAAGGGCCTCACCTTCCTCATCCCTTGGGAAAAGCTTGCCAATCTTTCTTCTCCTTTGTCTTTTATCCTTGATAACTGGTCTGAACAAAGGATGTATAAGTTGAATAAGCTTATATGTTTCAGTAGATCTCTTTTTCACAGCACTGATGTACCCTACTTCAGCCTGAATTCTTCACAATCAATGTAGTTCTGATGACCTCATCTGGGAAAGTAAAGAGAGCAGATTTTATCTTTTTCATATAGCAGATATATGTTTTTAGTTGGCATGGCACTTTAAAGCCAACTTTAAAAACTCGCTTGTGGTAAAATATAAAAATACAATGTCATAAGGTGCAAATAACATACACATAATTTTTTCCTGTGTTAGAACTTAATCCAGTTTCCTTTTATGCAGACTTACAATTAAAAAAAAAGGGCCTAGAACAGAAAAATTAAAGATATGTTAAAAATGAGGTTAATTTTTCTTGATTTCTAAACAACTGTTGAAGGAACTGGTTGATGATGGCTTCCATAGTTGCAACTGCTTGAGTTCTGTTTAGTGCCTTCTCATTTGGAAGATCTGTCTCAGCATCAGGGTAGACCCACAGTTTGAGTTTGGAAAATTGATTAGAAATGAATTCTTGCAAGTCCCATGACTTCCACAGAAATTTCATGGAGAAGGTATGAACTCACTTTTGTTTCTTTTGAGAATACATAGAGATTTGGGATTCTGGAGATATAAAGTTACTTCATCGGAGAATGTTTGAAAATGCAATCTTTTTTCTTTTTTTTTTTATGTTGTCATTTTGGTACAATTGCTGGCAGCTTAAGTAACCATATTTCTTCTTATTTTAGCTTGTCAATGCTTGAGTTTTTTCACTGATTGTAAAAACTGTGGAAATTTTAGGGGATGGATCTAATCACTGCCTGAAACTTACTTCTCAACTTCAGAGAAAAATATTCTTGATAAATTTCTAATTAAAATGTAAAAAATCAATTTTCAAAGAACTTTTAAAAAAAGAAAACACAAGCAGTTTGCCCGTGAAAGCAAACACAAAATGGGAAAGTAATATAAAGCTTAAAAACCAAAGGAAAAGGGAGCATTCTTCTGAAAAATAAGCAAAAATTCCAATTTCTTTCATCCTCTGTTGCTGACAGATGTGGAGGTGAAACTCTGTCAGCAAAAAAACCCCAAACATATTGGGGTCTGCAGATATAGAATAATAATACAATGTCTTGCAGAGGCAATCGAACCTTGGGTAAGCCCATATGTCTGCCTTTTCCTGGCACTCTACTGCTGTTATAAGGTCTCTCTGACTATGCCTACGCTGCAGAAGATGTGTTACTCAAAAAATGGCACTGTGATATGTAAGGGAGCCTAGAGAAAATCCCTCAAACTCCATTCCATTGTCATTCTTCTGCCTCTGTCCTCATGCTTCCAGAACAGCTAAGAGGACAACAGAAATTTTGTTGAGTTTGGATTGTTCTGGGCACAGAGTTGAGATTTAGCCAAGGCTCATTATAGATGGTTTGCACCAGTTCCCCCCTCCACAAAACAGAGATGACTGTGCTGCATTGCTGCATGGAACCTTCAATCATGAGTCTAAACAGTGTGAACATTGACAATAATCAGTTAAAATCTCAACCCCAACATTCATTAATTGGTTCTCATGGTCAAATAGATAATCAGGTTTGTTGCTGGTTTTTGTTTGTTTGTTCGTTTGGTGGAGTGTTTGTGAGGGTTTTTTGTTTTGTTTTGTTGTTTGGCTTTTTTGGGCTTTTTTGTCTGCTTCTATTTGGAAGTTACTCTTTCAAATCAGTGCCTAGAAACATTATTGAATTTTCTTTTTCCTGATGAAAAAATCATGTCCTTTTTCTAAGTAAGAAGTAAATCAACCAAAAGGCATGTCTATTTATTTATAACATTTCCATTTACAAGACTCTTTTTGACAATATGGCCAACTGCTATCCTGCTATGAATGTAGGAAATATTTATAATTCTGCTAAATGAGACTGATTAATCTTGACTTGCTTTTCACCAAATTTTCTATAGTTAGACAATGGACTTTGGAAGCTAAGCATCTCAGAGAAGAGCTGCTGCAGGCTAATGTATAATTTTTTTTTTTATCCTTTGGCTGTTGATTTAAATATTAGGATTGAATTTTCTATGTTTTTTCATGTCTTGCAGCAAACATCAGAATTCATGTGACACACATGGAAGGAAATTCAAGAGGATCAGTGAGAAGAGGTACTTGTTCTTACTTTGCTTCCACTTGTTTTGTTAGAGGGAAGACATGACCTGTAACTATACCACCCCTCTTCTTCACACTGCAGGGATGATGGGAAGCCTTCAAGACTGTGTTTGAATCATGAGTTGAGGATGGCTGGAAGATTGCCTGTGAATCTCCCCTTCCCTTTCCTGCTTGTGCAGAGCATGAGTTTGCAAATGCAATGTGCTATGGCTGAAGAAAATTTTCCAAGCCTTGATTGGCACCTGAGCAGGACTAGGAGCTGAACACCTCTAGATGTTCGTTGAGATGTTCATGTCCTATTCACAGCTCATACACCTATTTTCATAACAGGGAGATAAGATGTTTTTATATTCACTCTAGGGTCTGCTCTGTTTGTCATTTCAATGGATTCTCTGTCAGGTTGCTTTAGCAAATATGGCATCTTAATATTGTATCATCAATGGCCAGCAGAGTTGATTCAAGAGGTTTTTTAAAAAGTTCTCTGTAAGAAGCAGAGGGAATGCTGTGTTATCTTTTTTCATCATTCAGTCAAGAAAAAATGCAGTAATTTCCTGGCAATGTATAATAAATTATTAAAATGGAGTAGTTAAATATCCCTTGCAGCCTTTTGATGTACCATGTAGATCTTTGTCTAACAGTGCTATACTTTTATCTTGCTGGCATAAGCTAAGGCTTTTTTTTCTCTCTGTCACTCAGATTCTGTCCTAAGTAGAGATAGAAAGGTTTTTATTTGTACAGCACCTGAATCAGCCCGTTGTTTGTTTTTTTTACTTTTATCAAGGATGCTGATGATTTTTAACACTGTGATTCATGTCTGGAATTTGTTAAATGATATCCTCAGGCTTCAAGAATTTTTTTTTAACTCCTCCCAGAAAATTAAACAGTATAGTTTTGCTAGTGCCATATAGCTCTCAAATCCACTTATGGATACAGAAGCCATATTTTCTTATTAAAAGTATAAATTATGGAATAATGTTTGTTCAACTGATAACATTTGATTTTGTTGAGAAATTATATTTTCCCCATTGACACCATCATCAATATCAAAGTTATTAGAAAAAGAGTTAAAAACCAGATTACATGTTATCTGAGTTTTCAGTACATGTTGGGTACCCTCAAAATGCAATAGTAGTTCTGTGCTTGGACTGCATAAAGAAAACACAGCAGCATTTAATAATTTTCTCTGCAAGTCTAAAGCGGGCTTATATTTTTGATAACCCTCTGCAAAGGAGAAGTAATTATAATTTGTCATCATTCATGATGATTCTCTACCATGAGCAATATTTGATCTAAATTCACCAGTCAATGTCAATAATCTGGCTCAGGGCACCACAGAATTGCCATGTTATAGTTATTGCTGGGCAACTAATGGGTTATACTGAAGTAAACTAAGAATAAAATACCTCACTCTTTTGCAAATATTTTACAGTGCCATGTTTTCATAGCAAGTCATAATGTCACCCTAATTCCTCATACCTGTCCTTCCCCCCTTACTTAATAAAATGACATGATAATCAATGTCACAGATTCTTTCTTCATGGGTTCTTATTCTAGTTAATTTCCCATGTTGCATAGTCAGCAATGTCTGAAAACTGTCTTGCTGTTCTCAACAAGTGAAAGCTTGAGTATGAGGAAAACATTGACTATTAATCAGATAGACAATATTGTTTTTTAATTTTTAAAAAGGGAATGAAAGATTTGGAAGAATAAACACATATCCTAATTATGGTGAGACAAGAGTTGCTGGAAAGACAAATATAAATGTTTATCACTCTCACTTACGTATTTGTTAAAACTGGTTTTGCAGTAGTCTGTATTTTTAAGAGGTAAAATCATAGTGGATATGGACTTTTGACTCTGTTCATAATTCATAGTACTCATGATTGGGCAGAATCTTGAAAATCTATATCAGAAAAACTGAGACTGTGCAAACCACTAGAGACAGCAGAAGCCTTTGGAAGTCAATTGCTGCAAGTGTCTGAAGCCAGAGTGTAAATTCTTTCCATGACATTTTCGCCAGCTGGTGTCAGAGGAGCAGGAAGGTGTTCACCACTTCTCTGCAGTCCTCTGCTAATTGTTTCTTCACTAAATATGACCTGAGATAGTTTCTACTTTATTGCTTTGTGGTTGAAAATAAAATTCTCTGAAGTTTCATTTTGGCTGTACAGTACAATGTGTAGGATATGGGAATTAACGTAATGATCCATGTGACAGTATCTATTAGGTGTTAACCAAGAATGAAAAAAGCCATTATCCTCAGGACAGGTTCTGTGAGACCCTTTCTTTTTCCAGAGCAAAAAACCCGCCAAATAAACCAATCTGCAGACCTGCTGAGGTGTACTTCCAACAGTGCAGTGGTGTTGGAAACTTTAAACATACTCACGTTTCCCCACATTAATCCCTGCTGAGTGACTTGGGAAGTTCCAGTAGGTGAAGCAACTGTTTTCAAGAACAGGACACCATAAATAAAGCACTATAGATAACACAATATAAACATGATGTTTTTACAATTCAGCTTGAATATCATCAGGNAAGCTCGCTTGGCCGTGGTAGATGAACCTGAGAAGTTAAAGGGTGGGGCCAGTTCTGCACATGCTGTGCCTCCCCTAAAAAATCCACTGTGCAGGCTCTAAGGACACACTCATATATGGGCAGAGCCCTTCCCAAATCTTCACTGGCAAAGCCGAGCCATACATACATATAATGGTATGTTCAGAAAGTGGGAAAATGTTCATTATTTCATGCATTTAAATTTATGAAGTAAGAATGGTCATTTTTGGTACTGCTCTTTCATTCTCTTTAAGGTGCCAGCAGCAAAAATATATATATGTGCAAATATTCTGTGTATTTCTTGTTCAAATCTCATTCGTCTATTGGGCCTGATACATCCAGGCCCAAAGAATTTCTCTCTAAAACACATCTTTATAAGTTACATATATCCTTGTCCCACTTTCAGTTCTTGATGCCTAAAATTGGGAATAATATTCAGGTTTATGTCAGTTTTTTGGGTTTGTGTTGTTGTGGTGGCTGGTTTTAACTCTATTTCTTTCAGACTCAGTTTTGACTTAGTGCATCAGTGGGTGTACAAAGGTGTGGAGGCATTGTATGGGGAGTTAAAAATAGCAGTGGTTTGGGTAGATTACCCTTCTCTGGAAATCTATGGAGTTTTGTAAAGGATTTGAAGCTTGGTCATGAACATGTGTAGTTTCATGTTTTTCCTCTAATGGTTGCCTGGTTCAGTTAATGGCAGACACCCTTCTGTCTGGACTGTGGATTTTAAACAATGCTCATAGCATAAACTAAGATTTCAGAGAAATTCCCCTGCATTGATCTTTCATTTGTGAAGCTCTGCTCTTAAATTAACTGCTGACAATGTCACATAGAATTGGGCTGAAGATTAATGTACTCTACAAGGATTAAATTTTCCCATTTTTTGGACTGGAATACTCATGCAGTACTAAGCACTCCTTTCCAGAGCCACATTTGAATTAGTGGTGTAGCAGAGGAAGACAGCTTAGCTCTAAAATCCTTTCTATGTGGTTTTTTTTGGTGTTTTGGTAAGTTGGTTGGTTGGATTTTTTGTTTGTTTGTTTTGGGTTTTGGGTTTTTTTTTGGGGGGGGGGAGTGTTGGAGGTTTTTTGTTTTGTTTTTTGTTTGTTTGTTTGTTTACAAGCTTGGGACCAAAATGCTCCCCTCTTACTCAGGGAACTGTAAACCTTTTAACAATTTCTATTTGAAATGTTGGTTGATATCTGCACGAGTTTTCTTCAGTGTTTCTGTCTTGCTGCTTCTTGTAACTTGCCCTTATGTCACACCCTGTCAGTGTGATGAAGCCTCTATGTTCAAGGCATCAACCAACACCTGATACACTCAGATCTGGGAAAATCCCTCAAACAGCAGCTGCAAGCCTTTACCTAAACAAAGACTCAGAACCCAACAACAGGAGGCACTCTTCCTTCAAGTCATTCACAATGGAGGCACTCTTCTTTCAAGTACTGGAGGCACTCTTCCTTCAAGTCATTCACACATCAAACTGTACTTTATAAGAGGAAGGAGAAAATAATTTCTTAATTTTATTTTTGCCTCATGATGATCTGTCCTCAAAGCATTTCTTACTGGTGCAATACTAGCTTTCACAATTCACTGGCATTTACATTTGTCATTTACATTTGTAAATTAATGTCCTAGCAATGGTATGAGGCACAGATATTTGTGGTAGAATAGCAGCCAGAAATATACAGAATGCACTGAAATAATATTTAAAACTCTGCAGTGGCTTGAGCATATAAATACATAGAAATATGTCTCTAAAATCACAACATTTGGTAATTGCTCCCAGAATTATTTATGCATGGACTTTCAAATGATAGCAAACAGAGATGGCATTTTCTAAAAGTAAACAAGTGAACAAAACAGACACCTCTTTACCGAACCTGGTCCAAAATGTGACAATTATTCTGATACAGTTTTTAAATTTTTTTTTCTTTTCCTAATCACATAATTTTCAGCTTCCCCTTTCACAGGATCTGGCCTTTCAGAGCAGCTGTGAAAAAACCCAACTTATTTGAAAAATGAATCCCCGTAGAAGAGATGAATATATGGGACAGACTTCTTTTTTCATCTTTTGGTACAGCTTACAGCTGATTATTTATTTGGCATGTATAGAGTAACACACACAGATTCCTTAAAACGACTTTAACTGTCTTGTCAAAGACATTGACATGACCATAATTTAGGAGAAAGCAGGAGAGAGAAACAAAAAATGTAGGGTAACAGGCAAAGTAGCAGTGCAATTGTTTATAATATTTGCTGAACATCATTCTTCCTATACAAGTCTTTATCACTTCCTGTTCCACTGTCACAATGCCTGATCTCCACAGGCACAGTTCTCAATTGAGCCTTTTAGGGGCTCCCAGGGGCTT
>VWZD01004442.1:5847-17747 GCA_013396695.1 Sakesphorus luctuosus | reverse complement strand
TTTGTTTGGTTGGTTTTTGTGTGTGTGTGTTTTGTTTATTTTTTATTCCTTTGTTTTGTTTTTGTTTGTTGTTTTGTGGTGGGTTTGGGTTTTGTTTTGTTTTTGTTTTCCATGAAGACTACTCTGAATGTTTGCTATTAAGGATATATCATCATCTGACAATGAATAAGGTGGGGTAGAATTTTCTCAGTTTGAGAAAAGCCTACAGTTCAAATGTGTTTTGGTTTTGGTTTTATTTTTTTTCCTTAGGTCATGGCTGTTCTAAACATGATTTTCTTTTTAAAAAAACCCCACATGTAGAAACATCTTTCATGTCCTCCATTTATGTATGAAAATCAGCCTGGATGCTGTTTCCAGTCTGAATTAAATGCTCTTAGTACGTAGTATGCATAGTCAGAACCCAAAGTCTGGCAATTTGAGCCAAGTTTAAACACCATTCTATGTGGGTACATTTCAAATCAGAATATTTTGTACATTTGGTCCCCAAACTGGAGTGCTTTATATAAACATGGGGTGATGAACCTTCTCTAACAAGGAAACTTTTAGAGCAAAATGGAGAAAATCTTCTGTAATATGTGAATGTTCATTTGAATAGGTATGGTCTAGGATAATTTTCTAGGTGAGCACATTCAAGACTGAGTCCCTCTCTGATTTTGTTATGTTAGAAATAATGTGTCTTGGTAGAGGAAATGAAACTAGCAATTAGAAAGCACATTCCTTTTAGTAGAAGGATGCCCATCAGTGTGCACAACAATAGAAAATAATAGTATTTGTAAATGTACAAATAAATAAAATGAAGAGTATTCTCCTCTGGATGTCATTCACACTGTGCTTTTCACTTAATAAAAAAGCTCCTAGGATGATTTTTACAGTCTAAGCAGTTGGTGTTAAGGTGTTGATGGTCATTAGCAGGATGTAGAGCTGGCCAATTAGATTTATTTCTGCAGCAAATTAAACCACAAGGTTTTAGAGTCTGTGCTTAGCAGAGTCTGCTTCTGACAGGAGTTTGGGCAGCTGTGTTTCTTAATGAGTAGGAAAGCAGCAAGAAAAAAAAAAAAAGAATGTGGAATGCCTCAGCCTCTCTGAAAGACAAATACCTCCTAACTCCAAAGAAATAGTCTGAAGTGGTGGCATAGCAGACTAGTATGTGTCAACACAGTGACCCTCTGAGGTTGATGAGATGAGCCGTTACCAACAGGATTTGAGTCAGGAAATTGTTATGGGCAGTTTCTATATCAGAGGATTGCCACAAGGGTGATTGTTTTTCTTTTCTGCTGGACGGAAACAGATGTTTGGGGTGTTTGGGCAGAACTTTGGGGTCCTGCTTATCCTATAGGGTCATAGAATAGTTGATACTGGAAGGAACCTCTGGAAATCAGTAAGTCCAATGCCTTTACTTCTGGGGGTGGAGCTGGTTGCCTATTACTATGTCCATTCAATTTTTGCAGACTCCAAAGGGAAGACTTCTTACAACCCTAACCCCTGTCAGTGTTTCACCATACTCACAGTAAAAAAAAAAAATTCTTATTTGTAATTTCTTGTGGTTCAATGTGTGAGCATTGTCTCTTCTTCTGTCACAAGACAACATGGAGAAAAGTCTGTCCATTTTTTTTTGGTCTTTCTCTCCAGTATATCCATGTCTCTCCTGTATTCCAGCACCTCAGATGTGCATCACCAGAGAGGGAGGATCACCTCTAGCAACCTTCTGGCAGTGTTACCTGATGCAGTCCGGGAAGCTCATACCCTATTATTTGGCAAATAATGAGATATTGTTAATGACAAGAAAACACGAGACAATATCTCTGTGATATGTCATTTAGAGCTTTGGTAAGGACTGGTTGTGCTGGTTTAGAGGTAAACCAGCAGGAGAAATGAACTCAACACAAGAGAGATTATGAGTCAGAACCACAATTTAATAACAATAATACAGTAAATACCCTGACGAAAAGGGGAATTGCTGTCAACTCCCAAAACCCAGCAGTGTAACCCAGTGCCCTGGGGTACAAACCCAAAGGGGTTTGTTAGCCCTTGTGTGAGACCTGTGTGGTTCCCCCAAGTCCAAAGCAAAAAAAAAGGAGTGAAAAAATCCTGTTGGTACAGGTGATGGCTGTGGTCTGGTCCGGAGTGGTGGTCTCCTCCTGTCAAGGTGCTGCTGCTCCTCTGGGTCCAACAAAAGGGTTCCCCCGGTCTTCTTACCCACCCCCTTTTGTACCTTCAGGGAGCATCCAGTCCCTCCCCTGGGGCGGGGACTCACACAATGGGTGATTAACTCTGTGAGTCATGGGCTATTTTTGGACTGTTGATGGCCCATTAGCACCTACGCCCCCTCAGGCTGGGAGTGGAGGTGCTAACGACTCCCTGGGAAGCTGCTGCAAATGGGCCATTGACCTTGGGAATGAATAGATGGGGGTAGAATACATAGCTTTGGCCACCCCCACACAGTGACAACTGGTCCCACTTGCTGAACTAGGACACTGGTGCAGAAACAAAGAAAAGCACAGTTCCTAAACACTGAAACAGGAGAGAGATGCCTTACTTCTATGCAAGAATGGATGTCCTACAATGATATAACATTTAACTTCTTAGTTAACTGCCAGTGACACACTGTTTTGTTGGTGGTGTTTTTTGGTTTTTGGTTTGGCTTGGTTTGGTTTTTTTAATAAAACAATCATGAAACCTTCTAATGTCTCTGTTAAAGTTAAACAAGTGTCAAGTCTGCTTCTGTTGTAGTCCTTATCTCTTAGAATTACTCACAGAAAATTATTTCCTGAGTGCCCCTAAACTGCTTTGGGTTTGAATGCAGACGCACTCTCTATCTGTGTGTGAGAGAGGGGACTGATTAACTGATCCCATAAAGCACTCAGGTAAAAAAAAATAGTCAGCAAAGTATTACCCCTGAGAAATGGAGAAGCTTCAAGAAAGACCTGTGAGTAGGAGATAAGAATTGCACCATTTCTGATGTCTACTTTTGGGTGGAACAGTTTGTGCCTTGGTCTTTTCTGACAACTGTGCTTAAAGACAGATTCTGGCTTGTATCAATGAGTGTTACCCCCAGATTTATGGATAGTGGTAAAATTATTATAATGCTTTAGTAATCTATCAGAAACAAGCAAAATGGAAAAATCAAGCAATGGTTAGAAGTTACAAGTAGTATTTTTCAGTTTACTCCTGTAATAGTGCAATTCTGGTCATTTAGGTTAATCAAGTGTGGATAGACTACAACAATCCATCCCAAAATTTTGTGAGAGATTGTTGCATGCTGTAGCATATGTACTGTAAGAAATACATAATTTTTTAACTCACAAATAATTCATACTATATAACCTATGGTATTATTAATGTTTGATAATATGAAACATTTGGGAGTATGATTTATGCTTATTCAAATATAATTTTCATACTATGTGAAAAAAAGCCTGTATCCTTAGTGGAGGTTGGGAAAACCCACATATGTTTCTTACCAATAAAAACCTGTGACATCTTAGATAATTCTGTCAGTGTTCAAGCCTCTGTGGTGCGTGAAAATTGTGTTATGTCAGAGGAAAAATACCTGTATACTGCTGCTTTCTCAAAGGTATTGAACACATGATGTAGTTTTCCAGGAACCCTGAGGAATGTCTTTGAGCAGGTAAATCATCTTTGATGACATCTCTAGATGAGGACATTTGGAATAAATCCGGTTAACAGGTGAGAGAGGCTGTAAAGCTTCTGTCTCTGGATAGGTACCCCAAATGCCTTCACAGTATTCCTGTTGGTTCATCTGATCAGCAACACCCAAAAAATGTGCTTCTGTGAAATACAACATGCTAACTAATAGCAGAAATCTCAGTGTATATTTTCTGTTTATTTTGGAAGCTCTCTGTCTCATTAACTATTGAGCAAAGATTTTTAATTTTTTTTTTCTTTTTGGAAATTTTTATTTGCAATCCCTAGCTCATCTTGTGCTTTTCCACATGCATGTTCCAGGTTTCCCTAAATCAGACTTTACCTAAACATGTTTCACATCTTACAGCTCCTACTATACTTATGTACACTGTGCATCTCATTTGCAGAGCAAAGGATTTTTGCAGTCTGGTTTCTGAACGATTTATTTCTCTTTGTAAGCCTGCCTTTACGTATGTGCATGAGGGAGGAAAAGTGGGTGACACAGCCAGGAACTGTGAGATTATAAATCCAGATAAATCCAGATACATGCCAGGCAAATGATAAAAAAGAGGAGTTTTGAGCCAATTGGGACAGGCCCATACCTACAGTTTTAGCAACACTTCCAGAGTTGGATTGGATACCAGCAAACACTGAATAAAAGGGTAAAGATAATAGAGCAGTATGGGAGTTTTTTGGAAAACCATAAGGCTAGCCCTATTATTTTAGACATAATTTTAATGTTAAGCTTCTCAGTTTCTAGAACTGTAAAAACACTTAGCTGCCTTGTGCTTTCTGTTGACCAAGTTATTACCCATTTGGCAGAAGACTCCCCCATGCTTTTCAGAGTAATGACCAGAAGATTTTGCGATCCAAGATGATGTGAGACAGAAATAATTCATTGCCAAATTACAGATTGGGCATCCAATTATGGGAACATTTTTACATCCTCTGAAAAGTACTAAAGTGCTTGGATCTACATGCTGCTTCCTGCAGACAAACTCATAAAGCTTAGCTAAGAAGTCTGCAAAGATGCTGAGATTCCAGACAGCTTTTGGAGACAAAGTCTTATTTGCTAACTAGTGCTTTGGGAGTTTGATTCAGGAAATTATATTCCCTTTCTTCATTTTGTTAATCTCTCCTTTCTCTCCAGGTTGTAATGAAAAAAATCCATCTGGTCATCAACACTGTGGATTGTTTCACATCAGATTTTGAATTCTCACCAAACACTCTAGCTTTCCTTGTTCTTAGGATATTTCCAGGTAGCATTTTATAATCCAAGATTATAAATCACTGTGGAAACTATCTCATCAGGTCAAATCCCTTCTTTAGTCTCTTATGCCCTGATCTGTAAAATCCACATCTATCCATCTTGCTGCAAGGTCAATGGACAGAAGTAATTCTGTTAACTGACCATTTGAAATAGACTTGAGCAAAGAAGTACCTGACCCTCATTTTACAAAGGTTTCTTTCTTTCTTATTTTAAATAAATATTTATCCCCTTAATTTCAATAAAATGGTTATTTTAGTCCTTTTACACAGTATTGTGGTAGAAAGATAACTGCTTCTAGGAAGATTACAAATCCCAGCACAAAGCAGTTGCTCTTCACACAGTACTGTACAACTCTTGACAGATTTTTTTACAAATTAGGAGGTAAAAATCCAAGCCATTTCAGGGATAGAAATAAGAACAAGGAAATAGGAACAAACTCTTTCAGTGTCAATAGACAGATTGGTCCCTTCGGCTTCCTGTTTTACTTAGAAGAGTTCATGCCATGTAACACTTATTTCCCTTAAAAAAAAAAAATGGATTTTAGCTTTTTCCTCCAAAATTAAATCTGGAAGTATTTTATATTCTAGCAGGTATAAAGCCGTCCAGCACAGCACTGGCTCAAGTGTGCTGTGTGACCCTCAAAGAGCCTACTCTGAACATCATAGGCAGAGAGTTCAACAGCAAGGTCTGGAAATGCAATCTGGTGGACGTCCAATTTCCATTCCATGTTAGGGTCAAGGGACTGCAGAAACTCTTTCACTAAAATTTACAGGTCTCCAAAAGTCTGATCTGGAGCTCAGCACCAATGGTCCAATGTATTCTGGAGGTACATCCAAGCTAGAATTGCCAATTCATTAGCTGTAAAATATTGGACAGACTTTCAGCTGTAAAAGGATACTCTGAAGAATATCCTTGAGGAGTATGGAGGCAGCATGTGGAGGTTTTGTTCTGCCATTGCCAAAGTGCTTTAGTCCAGACCTCTGATCTTAATAACATTTTGAAAGCTGAAAGTCTGCTCAGCTCTTATGAGTGAGGATCTCATACAGCAGACAAGAATACTTTTTGTGAGGGAACTGACACCTTAAAAAATGTTGTAATAATGTCCAGTTCTGCTATGAAGTTCTTTGGCTAAATGCTGATCTGGTAATTGGTCTTGTTACTCTCATGTGGGCATTCTGGTGATCACCACTGTATTTATTTTCTTTTTTTTTTTTTATTTTGCCTGGCAGTCTTTGAGGTAATATGTACTGGATTATTGCTGGGAATTTTGATCAGATAGTAAAGTATGACCAATATTCCTGAGTTGAACAGTGAAAAATTGAGGTCCTTAACTTTGGTTGTGAAGGCACACTCAGTCCAATGGAGGAAAAAAAAAATCAGTTATGGTAGCCACTGATGAGTTTTCCATAAAAACAAGATTGAAGTGAGTATTGCACTTGTGGTAAAAGCTGTGTACTTCCACACCTTATTCTAAGCTACCACAGTGGTTTAACTGTAGTGCCAGTGTTTACCTGACATAAATTTTTTGAGAGTATCTCTGAAGAGAACTGACTTAAGGAACTGTCCAATGCTATTTAAAACAATTTTTCAGTTATCTGATATCAAAAGAGGTCCTAAGATAGGAAAACATTACTTAGTGCTGACTGATTTATCCATTCCCTTAGGTAGTGGCTGAGTGGATCCTTGCAGCAATTTAGGAACCAGCAGATAAGCACATCTCTTTCTGATGTAAAGTGTTTTTCCTCAAGTCATACTTATAAATGTTGTTAAAGGAACTCTCCCTCAATGTTTCTGTTTCCACTTTATCAGGAAGTAATAATCTTTGTGCAACTTTGAAGTGTGATATTCTATACTACAAGGTTGATTCACAATGAAAGAAAATGACTGACTCATTATAGCTGAAATTACTAAAGCTTTCTGTCTTTTTTTTTAGAGGAAAAATGCATTTGAGGCTGCATGTTTCTACCAAAGAGCTTCCTTTTGGTCCCTTTTTTTGTAGGTACTAAGGATAATGCTGTTAGAAACAAAAAATATGGATGTAAAGCACTTCACAGATACTGGAGCCTATCATTTTATCTAAGAATTTTTTTGAAAAAAAATATTTTAGTTGATGCAGTAACCTCAAACTTTTCCAATCTTCTAAATGTCTTAGAGTCATCTATCAGAAATGTAGCAAATGATAGGTCATTTTGTATCACCTTGCAGTCATACATCAAAAATCAACATTATTGAAAATCAGATCTAGAAGGTACTCTTAATTTTATAAAAATCAAAATTTTGTGTACATGTCTGATCATGCAGTCATTTTTTTTTTTTTGGTAACAATATCCTTTCATTATTAACTCACTTTTAAAATTTGGTCACCTCCTGCCTAATTATGGGATCATTCACACAACTGAAAGTGATTAAATCTGTATAGGCAATTACTCTATTTAGGGAGAAATTGGAGCAGTATTAATTGCAGAGGTGAAAAATTAAATAAATCTATTTACTCACAGGCTCTGCCATAATGTGCAGAAGTATTACCACAAGGCTGTTAATGATAATTATTTATTAATTATTAGATGTCTGTTATTATAATTCTTAGTATTTTAACTCAGGAAGGCATTGGACTATCACTGTTGTTTTGTCACACTTTTATTTTATCAGGATGCCTGAGGTAAAACAATTTTAGTGTAAAACAGGTCATGATGCATTTTTAATAGAAACAAAGTGGCTGTTTTAATCCACCCAACTATTACTTTTCAAGTCAACATCAAGTCTGGGATTTGCTAGCACGGATACTCTTGTACATCTTCAAGCAATCTGCACCCAGTTGCAAAATCATTCAGTTGGTATGATCCTTTCTTTCCCCCCTTCTGAACTATTCTAGGAAGATGACAGGACCTGAACAGAAGTCAAACAGGTTATCTTAAGGTCTTGATTTTGTCTAGTGTCATTGTCTTTGATGCCTGGGTATGCTGATGCCTTGAGGGTTAGTGTGCCTTTCCTCCAGAACCTTGTGTCGTTGCAACATGTACCTAAAATAAATCAAATCAGACACAATTCTTTAGAAACATTCATACTGGACTGTTAGTTCTTATCTCAAAGGAGCAAAAGCACAGTTCCTTGCACTTGGAAGAAAATCTTGATTTCCCCTTGTTGCATGTAAGTTTTTGACAAATTTGAGGGTAAACCCCAACCTTCCCAAAGTCTTCAAAGTTGTTTGATTGTTTATTTGTTTTGTTTTGTTTTGAAGTAAATTAAAAAGAAGAGTCAGGGTGGATTAGACGGAAATTTTTCTAAATGAGTAAACTCTCCTTTTGCATGCCAGTTTGGACATTAGGGAGGACTATATCAGAGTACCACAATGACAAATATTGAGACAACTGGACTTGTATTAGAAGAAAGAATGGCTGTAGAGAGTGCCTACAATGGGTACAATCACAGCTGAAATCAGATCATCAACTGTGATGAAGCAGATCAACTGCTCTAGATATGCCAATTTACTTATGGAGGAATTACACTCTGGAAGAGTGTTACAAGACTCATCATACTAAGACAAATGAGTTTTCTTTAGGCCACACCACCATAATAAAGGCATGGGACTGTTAATGAGTAACAGGTAGATCAAAAGTGAATGTATGAAATATCTTAGATTTTTTTTTCACTTGTACAGGAAGAACCTTTCAGTCTGTGCTCCAGCTCTGAAGCCTAACTTATTTTAATGACTAATTCTTTTACAGTCTTGTGGTTTTTATTGTTTAGGTTTAGGGGTGCTAGGGTGTTTTATTATTTGGGGTTTGTTTCTGTCCTAGAGATCTCTTTCTCTCTCATGGACAGAAGCATTTATCTCTGGGTATCAGAATGTCTACAATTGATTTTCAGCACAATCAAAATAACATTTTGCACCTCTTTTTCATGTATCATGAAGCATCAAACTGTGCAAAGAGAATAAATTTTATTGCAAGTTACACAGGTTAAATGAAACATTCATATAATGTTGTAATGAAATAGTCTATCTTGAAGGTATATTTGAGTAATTTTTGTCAGAGGAATTTGAAAAGGTCAGTATTTTCCAATATTTTGTGGGGATTTTTTCACAGCACCATTTAGTTATAGAAAAAACATCACCAGAAAATTTTCTTTACTTCATTAATTTAAATTATGAAAGCTGTATCTTATGTTGTGAGACTATATTTTTATAATTCTGAGAAAATTAACTCGAGCCTGTTTTTCATAAAACACAGTCAAAGTATACTCCATTAATTCAAATTCCTTCCCTGCTTTTTGTTAATATCATGTGCCAGTGACTTGTGAAATAACAAGAAGTACTTCCATTTAAAAACAGAAGGGAGTGAATATGTCTTAGAGCTCTGGAAAAACTAGGAAGGGCTCTTTGAGAAGCCTTCAAAGATAACTCATTAGTCTTTCCTGAGCTGTCATTCATAGATAAAACAATCTGAAACATATGCACAGAATGCTACATCTTTACTATGTGTACAAATTTGTGAAAAAGACCACTAGGGTCTACATTATAAATTTTGCATCTAGAAATTTGCTGTTGATCCCTACAAATGCAAAGTCAGAGCCAATGTAATAAAAACGAAGGAACAAGATGTAAGCTTTTTGGAATTCCAAAACCATGTTCTTCCTCTCACTTTGCCAATGATTTCCACTTTTACTGCAGTGTACTTACTCAGTGCATTTTTTGCACTGGTCTCTGCAGTCAATGCCATCTCCTCCATCTCTGCACATACAGTTTGAGAAGAAAAGGTGCAGGTAGCAGTAGGGCAATAAAGGCTTAGGAGCTACTTATACCAGTTGAACACACTGAAATCCATGAGGGCCAACTGAGATTAACCATAGTGAATGAATGAAATCCTCAATGACAAGGTTAATGTTACTTCTGTCTTTAGAAAAAGAGGACACGGAGAGCGCCTCATCTCACCACTGAGAGAGGAAGCATGTCCTCTTAAAATCAATTTCCAATAATGCGATATACAAGAAAAGTAGTCAGGGATAGTCAGCATGCATTTACCAAAGACAAAATGTGCTAATTCAATCTGCCTGCCTTCTGCAATTAAGTAGCCACAAGAACAAGGTGGAGGTCACTGAATCCTCTCAACATGGACATTACCTCCTATAGCATTCATTTTTAAAACGAGAATGGATGAGAAGACTTAGGTTAAAATTTTATTACTATCAGGTATGAATTGTAGCAATCAATGAACTGATAGACTGCTAGCAGACAAAGAAAACAAGTGTACTCAAGGGGTCTGCTCAGAAATGGTTGTTTCCCACTGATAGAATGACAGAGTGCCTCCCCAACAGGTTTTCAGACCATACAAAATTAGGGGGAGTGGTGGACCCAAAGGCAGAGCTTCCCTTCCTCAATTCCTGGAAAGATGACTGGGTGGTATGCTGAGTTGGACTTGTTTAGTCTGGGGAAGAGGATGTAAAGGAATGGTCCAATAGCCTCAGAAAACTACCCATGCGAAAAACTGTTTCAAAGACAGCATAGACAAACTCAACTTGGTAGCACAAGACTAACTTGTTGAAAGGATTACAAATTATAGCTTGATATATATTGGACATCAGAAAGAGCTTCCTTACAAGGAGGTAGTGGAGTACAGAGAATGTTACCCAGAGAGCCTGAGGAATCTTTGCCCTTTGAAATTTTCAAGGCATAAGCAGGGAAATTCTCAGCTAACATGATCTACTACCTGTGATAGTAGCACCTTGAGCAGAAGATTGAAATACAGACCCTCAAAAATACCTTCCAGCTGAAACTGCATTCCCATCCAGGCCACAATGCAGAAAGGGCAATTGAAGAACTGTTTATTCTAGATGAATAATTTATATCCAGCTCCTGGTACATATAAGCGTTGTTATTTTTCTGTAAAACAGACATATAAAAACTTATTTATCATCTGCAAAATGTTATTTGCAATGGCATTTGTAAGGTATTATGTTCCTCCTTCTCATGTGTTGTACCAAGCTCTTCATGATTGTTTGCCTTCTTTGTTACCTCAGTGCAAAGCTCAAATAATTTCCTTATTTAACAAATTACATATTAATTATGGTATGAAGGGACTGGAGCAAATAATTGTTATTGTGACGTGTGATATGATAGATTTCTGAAAGATGAAAAGCACTGCGAGACACTAAGAGAAAAGAGTGGTGACACAACAAATCTATTAAGACTATGCTATTTGCTCTACTTTATGGTACAGTTGCAATAACTTCATGCAAGAATCACTTTGAAATTCAAAACAACTTGATCTATGTTTTTTCCTATTACGACAAATAAAGATTATTCAATAGGCTTGAGTATATAGTGGTCAATGTCACTAATAAGACTCATGCCACTTATGCAAAAGTTTCAGGAAGAAAATACATTCTTAAGAATTTAAGATTGATTTATTTATGGTTAATCTTAAGTTCAAGGCTGGCAGTACTGTTTACAGCTACATGTGGAATTGATTTTCAAATATAGGTTTTCCAGAGTATGAAATATTTTTCTTAAANATAGATAGAATAGACAGACATGTGGAAGTTAAAGACTTGAACGGAGGGCACATTTGAAGAGTTGGTTGGTGCATGCAGAAAACTGTCCCTGTGTGAACTAGAGGCTGTGTACAGATTTGGATCAAGTAATCACAATTCTGGCATATTTGTAGTTAATCAGTTTGCATCAATAAATGTTCATTCATAACCTCTAGTCCAGAATTTTTCTAGGCTAAAGAGATGAGTGTGCATCTCTGTTCTATGGATGTGCTTGTCACTGGAAATTATGACATACAATGAAACAAAAGTAACATTTTAATCCAACAATTACCCACTTCGTGGCAGTCAGAAAAAGTTAATAGAAATCACCTTTTCTAGTATTTAATACGCATATATAGGCTAGTGGAATTATCTGTGCTCAGATGTTTTCCTCACTTAACTCACATTAAAAGAGGATGTCTATCTCCTTGAGAGGCAGACAGCAGTGAGTGGAATA
>VWZD01004440.1:0-17406 GCA_013396695.1 Sakesphorus luctuosus | reverse complement strand
GGGGGCTGCAGGGGGGGGAATATTTGGGGGCTGCAGGGGGGAGGGATTTGGGGGCTGCAGAGAGGGGCAGGAGCAGAACCTGCAGCCTCCAGGTTTGGCTGCCCTGATTAAACCCACTGCTGCACATCCAAGCACAATATACCCCCAAGAATTCCAGGAATTGTTCTTCCAGGGAGAATCAGGACACAGAGGAACAGCCTGAGAGGGCAGAGCAGACACTGCCAGTACAGAGGGAGTTCCAGACCAAAATAGGAACAAAAAAATCCCACCACCACCAAATAAAGTTGCTCCAGGGAAAAGCAAAGTCTCCCTGTATTTTCAGGGTTCAGCTGGGTACACACTGAGCAATTCTAAGCCCAGAACTGTCACTTTTAACTAGAAATGAGCTGAGTAACCACTCCCAGCTGGTGCAAGCCACAACTCTCAGCTTGGCCTCCAGGTCTTGGCAGGCTGGATCAGAATTCTGATAGTTTTTACTTCCAAGTATTTTCTCCTCAGACCCTTCCAGTGCCCCCTGCAGTGCCCAAAGCCCCACCTACCATAGGCCTCCTCGATCAGGCTGCAGTAGGGGTTGATCCCTGTCCCACTCTGGTTGGCCTCCTGCTCTCCCAGCCTCAGGATGTTCTCCAGCCCGTTCAAGGCCACCAGAACAATCTTGGAGTCCATGACAGTCAGCAGGTCACACAGGGGCTTGATACAGCCCAGATTTACCAGGTACCTGGAGAGAGAACAGCAACACCAGTGGGTGTTCAGGGCTGGAAGCAGCAGCTCTGCTCCATTTGGAGGAGCAAAGGAAATGAGTCAAACTGAAACACATGAATTTACCTCAAAATATACATTTACTGCTCTGCAAGGTTAATTTTTATCCACTTATTTGCACCTGTATACACACACCCCCTCTTTTAAGAAAGCTCCCTTTTTCAAGAATGAGCTATTAAGACCCTGAGATCAGCTCAGCTGGTTAAAACTTGGTTGTAATAATGCCAAGGTCATGGGTTCAATCCCCTGTGTGGGCCATTGACTTCAGAGTTGGACTCAATGATCCTTGTGGGTCCCTCCCAACTCAGAATATTCTGGGATTCTGTGAATGGGTTGGGTTGGGAGGAACCTTAAAGCTCATCCAGTGCCACCCCCTGCCATGGGCAGGGACACCTCAGTTGGTTAAAACTTGGCTGTAATAATGCCAAGGTCATGGGTTCAATCCCCTGTGTGGGCCATTGACTTGAGAGTTGGGCTCGATGATCCTTGTGGGTCCCTCCCAACTCAGAATAGTCTGGGATTCTATTGTGAAAATCCAGGGGCTGTTAAAATTAAGCCACATTGGAATTTAATCTGTGATCAAGTTTGGACATTCAGCCTTGCCTGCCCAGAGCGGGTGGAGAAAGCTTGGACTGGATTATCCGTATCCAGAATGAAGTCACAATGTCCAGCAGAGTAAATTCCCCAGCCACAGCCCTGCCTGTCCCCAGTGCCCTCCAGAGGGCCCCCAAAGCCCCATCCAGGCCAAGCTCCCAGGATTGCAGTGGGAGGAGCCCCAGGGCTACCTGATCTGCTCGGGGGTGCCCCCGGAGGTGGCGTTGGTGATGGCCCAGGCTGCCTCTTTCCTCGTGCGGAATTCTGCCTTCTGCAGGATCTCTATCAGCACCGGGAAGATGTTGGCATCAATCACTGCCTGTGGAGAGAGGGCAGGGCAGGGGGGGCATTGGCAGCAACATCCCTAAAAGGCTTCCCAGCACCTGAAACAAACCCCCCCTCTCTGTTTCCCAACACAACAGAACTTCCCAAGCTCCAGGGATTCCTCTGGTTATTCCTCAGCTCAATCCTACTGACATCAGATATTCCAGAACCAGCAGGGCAGACTATCCAACCCCTGCACTGCAGCAATACTGGGGGAATGCTTTCAGCACTGATCTGCCTTCCCACAGAGGCAGGAAAAGGATAATTAAAGCTCAGCCGGCTCCAGCTCTTCCAAGGGACTGGGAATGGAGAAGTAAGGGGGTGAATCTCTCTTTATTCCAATGATCCAACGTGTGGGAATCATTTCAGGCTGGTGCCATTACCAAGCTCTTTTTCAGCTGCTTTGGCAGATGGTTGGGAGCAGCAAATTTGCAAATTACTGCAGAATGAAGTGAACAAATCCAGCCTCTGAATGTCAGATAAGGAAAAAGCTGCAAATCCTTAATGCTGAGCTTGGGATCTGGGAGAGGAAAGTACCTGTATCTGTGCTCTGTTTCCTGCTGTGATGTTGGATATAGTCCAGCACGCCTCTTTCCTGATGGATTCCTTGGGACTGCTTAATAAATGAAGGAGACAAGGCAGGGCTGAGCAGTTTAGAATCACCTTTGGAGAGAGGAAGCACAAGTGAGATCCCCAGTGCCAGGCCTGGAGCTGAGGGGCACAGCATTCCCTGCAGGAAAGGGCTCTCCTCTCACCTGGGTCTGGATGTCGTCCCCTGTCACGATATTGCCAACGGCTCGCAGAGCTGGGGAGGCCACTTTGTAGTCATTGTGCCTGAGGAAAACAGGGCAAGGACACAAAAAATCCATCAGACCACTGGGATATCAGGAATATTCTCTCCCCATTTATCCCCTCTGCTGGATTTCCTCAGAATTCCAGCCCCTGGCATGTGGAAACACAGCAAGTTGACTTTATTGCCACAGAAAACAAAACTACAATAGTTTGGTCCTTCATACCCCAACTCCATCCTCTTTTTCACATGGATATCCATTTTCCACACAGATAATGGGAGAAGCCAAGCTGACTTTTACTGCCCAGTGTTCTTTGCTTTGCCTCATAACAAGGTTTCCATAAACACACGTGAAGTTTGAGAGCACACAACACTCTGCAATCCTCCCTCCCTTCACACAAGTGTCAGTTTGACCTTCCCTTAGTAAGTTCTTCCTCGTTCTCTCTGTAGTCAGCCCTCTCTCATGTGCTCCAATTTCAGAAATTCATAGGGATGAGGTTTCTTTTATCAGTGAATTTGCAGTTTTTGGGACTGATGTTGACACCAACACAGGTGTCTTTTCACAGTGTTGAGTATAACTAGAAAATACTCAGCAAAACACAGCTCTGAACTCCAGGGAATGTCTGTTCCTTCCCTACTCCAGGTTTGCTCTCCCTCTCTGCAGGTTCCTTTTCCCACACTTGGTAAAACCTGGTGGTTCCTGATCTCATTGTTCAATAGAGGATGTGTTACCATATCAGGTTTATCCTAACCCAGCTCCTTGTAACTGAAACACAAGGTTATGAATTTGCTTTCCTGCAGATCAGACTGGCAGCAGATGTGGAAGAGCTTTGGGATGGAAAGTTGGTGCAGCTGCACAACCACAGCCATTAATTAATGGCAGAATTCTCTGTGCAGATGGAGGTGGATCATGGAAAAAAGAGTCAGGCAGTGAGAGCCACTTCTCCAACAAGCTCAGGAGAGCCTGACAGGGCTGAAGCAGCAGGTCAGGTACTCACATTAGCAGCTCCACCAGCCTCCTGCACACTCCTGAGTCCACCACAGCCTGGATCTTCTCATTGGGTCCATCAGACAGGTAGGACAGGGCCCAGCAGGCGTCGGCCAGCAGGTCCGAGTCGCTGTTGAACAACAGCCGGGACAGCACGGGCAGGCAGGGGGACACCTGGAACCAGAGCCACCTCTGGGTCAGCCCCCCGGGCCACAGGGGCACCCAGGGCCACCACGGGCCACCCAGAGCCACCATTGGGCACGCCACAGCCCCTGGGTCAGTCCCCCGGGGCCACAGGGGCACCCAGGGCCCCCCAGGGCCACCACTGGGTCAGTCCCCCGGGGCCACAGGGGCACCCAGGGCCACCCAGGGCCACCACTGGGTCAGTCCCCCGGGCCACAGGGGCACCCAGGGCCACCACGGGGCACCCAGGGCCACCTGGGTCAGTCCCCCTGGGCCACCATAGGGCTGTGCCACCTGGGTCAGTCCCCCTGGGCCACCAGGATGATCCTGGGCCACCAGGAGCACCCTGGGCCACCATGGGGCTGTGCTGCCTGCTGAGACAAGGCCTGCACAGCCACAGGTTCCTTCCCACTGGCTCACCCCCCTAATCACAGCATCCAAAGCCACCCTAACATTGCTACACTCCAATTACATCCCTTCCTCCCAGCCCACACTCCTGGGACAAGTGTTGCTGTGCAGGTCACCCTTGGGAAGCTCCTTACATTCCTATGGAAGAGCTCTCTTCCATTTCTGTGCTTGGTAATTCCATCAGGTTCCACCTGTGAGTGCTTCAATCCTTTATAACTGGGTTTATATTTGCACTCATCTCAATTTCATCCCTCACCACAGGATTCCCAGCTTTGACAGGTGAGCTTTCACTTCAAATAAAGTGAAAACACATTGACTTAAAACATTTTGGTTCCACCAAAAAGGGATGAGACACCTGAAAGGACAGCAGGTCCTTTTGTTGGGCTCCCAGGAAGGGAGTGGCATTTGAGGCCTCAGAATAGTTTTTAGTGATCATTTGAGTGAAGCCTCAAAATTCCAGAGTTCCTAAAAAGGGGGTTTAGATAGAGAAACCTTTCAGGGAAGGTTTTGGCCTGTGTCTGCCTTGAGGGGTCCAGCTGATGGCAGGAAGGTTGGCAGAAAATTAAACAGGCCCTCAAACATCTGAGCTGCAGATCAACCTCAGTAGGAAGAATCTTCACCCTGTTCCCTCCTTGGAGTGACTTTAAGGAACCCAACAGCCCAAAGTAACTCATAAAAACATCTTAACTGAGTGTCTCCCCAGCACCAGTTCTGCCAACAGGGCATTTCTTCTCACCTTATCAAATTCAGGTGGGGGGCTCTTCCCTCTGCACAGGTTTGACAAGGCCCACACAGCATTTCGTGTCATGGTCAACCTGGTGGAGGTTGTAAGGAGCCTGAAAGAGAATTACCAGGAATTATAATCCTGGATTAAGAAATGNCATTGCTCTTCTCTTCTCACTTGGCTTGGAAGAGACCTCTGAGATGCCCAAGTCCAACCCTTGATCCAACCCCACTGGGATCACTCTGGCACTCCGTGCCCTGGGCTGGTGATCCCAGTGGGGTTGGATCAAGACCTGGTGGATTCTCTGTCCCTGGAGGTGTTTAAGAGGACACTCAGTGCCACATCCACTCCCTTCTCCAGCCTCGTTGCTCTTCTCTGGCCCTGCTCCAGCCCCTCAATCTCTTTCCTGACCTGAGGGGCCCAGAACTGAACACAGGGAATCCACTGGCCCAGCCCCAGCACTGCTGCTGGGATACACTGGGACTCCAGAACTGCCCTGAAGGGCTCATGGCTACTCACATTAACAAGGGAGGAAGGATGGCGCAGTTAAGGACATAATCTCTACACACAGAGCTGTCCCCAGCAATGTTCCCCAGTGCCCAGACAGCCTGCAAGGAAACAGCAACAGGTTTAGCATTCACAGCTCCTATGAGAGGAAGAACAAGGCAGTGTGCTAAGAAAGCCTTTCCCCCTAATTCCAGGCAAACAACACTCCCTCTGAGGTCTGGAGCCAGCTGTGAGACACTGGTCACTCATTTTAAACAGGAGGGATCCTCACCTGCTCCTGAACATCCTCAAAGTCCGAGTTCAGCAGCTCTATAAAGATGGGAACTGCCCCAGCCTCAATGACTATTTTTGTCTGTTGGGAAGTCCCTGATGCAATATTTGTCAGTGCCCACGCAGCCTCAAACTGCAACAGCAAACAAGAGACAAAGGCATGGATAAAACAAGACTCATTTACCAAAACCATTACATTTTGGCTGTAATTCTTCCAACTTCTACCAAAGAGATTGTGAGGGAAAGAAGCATATCACAAGAGAACACCTCAAGAATCAAAGGGTTTTATTTTCTTGAGCACCAGAGGAGCCACATCTGCTAAAAACCTTCTCAGAGGCTGCAGCTGCTCAAGGGATGGGCAAGTGGAGATGTCACCACCAGTCACACACATCATTTCACCTCTACAGCCAGAGAGATGAAGACACACAGAGCACAAACACACAAAGCAGGAAGTTTTCTACATTTCATCTGACACCCCAAAGACACCTCCAGTTAAGAGGAGCTGAGCAGCAACCCCTGGTGTTGCCTCTCTCTGGTTTATACAGAGATTTCCATTCATCACTGCTGGAAATTAAACCCCAGCAGTCACCAACTGGGATCAGATTCCAGGTATGGAAGATCTTTAACCCCTCCAGAGTAATCAGACTTATTACCAAGCTGGAAGGAATCTCAAGAAGCCTCTCTGTCCATCCCTCTGCCCCTGGCAGGACCAGCACTGCCCAACCCACTTCTAACAGACTCCTGGGGAGGGTTTTCCTCACACAATTCCTCCCTGCATATTTATCCCATGAGGTATCAGACACAGGAGGATCAAACTCCCTCCTGCTGCAGCTGAATTGGGTTATTTTTGCCAGCATTGTTTTGAGAATTTAATTTAGAACAATTTATAATTCCCTTTTTTTTGCCCAAGTATTACAGGCTACCTTTGTCTTCTCCTTTAGATCACATAACCTGCATTTTTGGGGTTTAAAACATCACCTGTGGGTCACATTGCTAAAGTTAAACAGCTACAGGCCACGAAGAATTGATAACACAATACCTGTAGTGTGCAATTTTCACTCCTTTTCAGGAATTCCACAAATCTCTCCACCACTCCCTGAGTGTTTATCACTTCATCTATTGGAGGATTTGGCTCTGGAAGAGCAAAGAAGTGTCAGAACAGTGGAGGGGCCTCGTGCAGAGTAACAAGCATCAAGGGTTAATTTAATTATCTTGAGCTGGACTGAATTTAGGACAGATCTGTACAATTCATACCACTGTCAATCATCAGCAATACAGTAAATGATCACATGTCTGGTTTAGAGATTTCTTTCCCCAAAGGAAGCTCCTGTACAGTAACACAAGCACAAACTCTTGCAAGGGACAGGCTGTGTTAGGTGAGTTATTTTTACCTTTGGAGAGTAATTTCCTGAATTTCTGAGTGGTTGCCAGCTGTAGGTCAGGGTCATCTGAGAAAAGCATCTCCACCATCTCTCCTGTGATCAATCCCTCCTGAGAAGATGCAGAGGAGACAGAAAAATGGTTCAGTTTTGGCCTGAGATATTTAAGGCATCCCACATGACATCCTGCCACGGTCTGTGCTCAGCCAGAGAGCCAAAGATTCCCAGTCTGAGATCCCAGCACACCATTTACTCCCTGACAGACTTTCCCAGTTCCCTGCAGCAATACCTGCAGTGCTGTTGGGAGGAATGGGTTAAACTGGAAGACTCCAGAGGAGGATTTTGGCCATGCTCCAGTGACCTTGGAGCTGGAAACAGCCCTTGATAATCCAGTGTGAAGAGCAGGGAGGTGATTCCCTGGCAGGGACTGAGCTGTGCAAGGCCCATGGCTCCATTGGTGTCCCTCCCACTGGGAATACATTCCCTTTTTTTGCATTCTAGCCAAGGGTTTGTGGCTGTTCCAGCTGCACAACTCACACCAATGTTCTCAAAAGTGAGAAAACAAAACCACTGATGTTTGTCAGTCCCATGAAAACACAGAATCTCACAGGGTTTGGGATGGAAGGGACCTTAAAGATGATCCAGTCCCACCTCCTGCCACGGGCAGGGACACCTTTCACTATCCCAGGATGCTCCAACCTGGCCTTGGACACTCCCAGGGATACAGAGGCAGCCACAGCTGCTGTGCCAGGGAGGAATCTTCCCCCCATATCCCACCTAAACCTGTCCCCTTCTCAGTTTCAATCCAACCCAACCAATGGATTTGAAAGGACCAACTGTTTGAAGCCTCTTTGCTGGAAGAGGCTCCCCAAAAGCCCCCTTGGAAGTGTTTCCATTGCAGACCGGGAGGGCAATTCTTCCCTCACCCCATCCCAGGCTGGGTCTGCACTTCCAGCCCTGCACCAAGGGCTGGGGAAGCACAACTGGGTAACTGTGCCTGGTGATTCCCAAGCCATTCCCACAGCACTGTGTGGAATTCAGGGGCCGGGCAAGGATTTACCCCACGGAAATCTCCCTGCAACAGCTGAAATGTCCTTAACCTGATGGAAGGCCAGGCTGCCTTGGACAATTCCAGGGATCCAGGGGCAGCCACAGCTCCTCTGGGCACCTGTGCCAGGGCCTGCCCACCCCCAAAGCACTGACTGGGAAGGCCCAGCTGGAACAAGGAAAGGCACCTTACCCCACATGTGGTGGAACTAACGTAGGAATCCACCAGGAGACTGTCAAACATGGACTCATCCTCATTGATCAGCTCCACATTCCTCCTTTTGAAGAGCTGGTGAGGAACAAAGCACAGGAATTGTTATTAGAAAGCAATGATGAACAGGCTCCACAACAAGACATTCTTGTTCCTCAACCAAGATCTCTTCAGCTAGGGCTGAAGGTAGAGAAGGTCATTAATAACAGCTCTGCACTCCCAGGACTAGTCTGGCACACAAAGCCCAGCAATAAAACAGGCCAAGTCTTGCTCTCAGATATGCAAACACCCAAGTCACTCAGGCACTGGTACAGGCAGTGCAGAATTGGATCTGACAGGTCAGGGAAACTGGGCAAAAGGCAGCTTGGAGGGGATGCTCTAACAGAGCAAACAATCCCACACACATCACCTTGTGCTTTCACAGACCTCCAAGCCAAAAAAATATATCTCAGAGTTAGTTAAGAAACACTTTCATTTGCTCATAGACCTCCAAGCCAAAAAATACATCTCAGAGTTAAGACATAACTTTCACTTGCTCTTCCTGTTTCTCAAGGAAATAATCCCATTAATTAATTTAAAACCCACACACCACCAAAAGAACACCACCACCTTTAACACCAAGGATCTGTGAACTAAAAACCTCCAGTCCCCCAAGGAAAAAGTGCTTGGAAAGCTCTTGATGTGAGCTGGGTAGAAAGAAAAAGAGAAAAGCAAGGGCTCAGTTAGAACAGGGAAAATAAGAGGACTGCCAACAAACCTTAATGCACAGATCCTTGAAGATTCCAGTTAGGCAGCAGCACAATCGTGGTTGTGTTAGGGCTGTACACAACCTACTCAAGGTGACAGTTACCTGTTGCTCTCGTTTCTGTTTGCGCAGCTGAATTCCCTCCTCTTCCCTTCTCCGCCTCATCTCCTCGGGGTTTAGGGCTTTGTTCTTGTAGCTCTTCATTCGATAGTTTTCTGTGCAGAGAAAGCAGAGGGAGAGTTCTGCCTCAGAGCCACTCTCTGCTCCTCTGTCCACGTGTCCTTCCTCATGAGGAACACCCACACTGGACACTTTCATTTCTCAGAGTGCAGAACTGAACTCAGTTTCTGCTGGATCCCAAAGTCACTTCCCTGAAGCATCAGGGCACAAACCACTCCTGGTTTTGCTCCAGGCTGAGGTTCATTGCAAGGCAAACCCCAACAGAAGCAAGGCCTGGATTTTATAGTCACAATAACCCCCTGCAGGAGCAGAGCTGTCCATGAGCTCAGCCCACCAGGTACTGCCTCAATCCCTGACCTATTTATGCTGCTGTTTCACAGCTGGCTGAGGCAGCAGGTCCAGCCTGACTCCCCAGGGCTGCCTCCAAGGGACACCCCACTCTCTGGCACAGCCAAAGGCAACCCAAGAATGAAAGGCTGGCCATACCTCCCTGCATCCAGCTGCAATTCCCTGCTCTGAGCATGGCAAGTCCTCCTCAATCTCTCCACACCCTCCTGTTTCTGACACAGACTGTCTGCCTTTCTCAGGGCAGGAAGGAATCAGAGACAAAACTAACCCTGAGCAGTTCCTCCCCCAGAGTTCCCATGGGCACTGATATCTCTGTTTTCTCCCCACTGCCAAGGGAAGTGTTTTGGGGAAGTTTTATCTCCTCATCCCACTTTCCAGCCCCACGGCTCACAGAAAGCTTCTGACTTATCAGCTGCCTCCAGCCACTCTGGAGCCCTTCCAGGATCAAGTGGAGAAGCTTCAGCCCTGAAAACCCACAGCCAAGCCAGGGGAGGACACACACAACACACAAACACCCAACATCTCATTGCTATGGAAGGAGAAAACAACTGGGGAAACAAATCATTTAACAAAACACTTCCAGTTCTCTGATTTCGCAAGAACAGCTAAAATGACCCCAAACAAGATGCAAATCTGGAGGCTTTAGGGGTGTTTGTGGCTGTACAGTAGCAAGTTGTCACCCACATATAGATTTTAATTCAGAAGATGGATTTAACTATCTGTTAATGTTGTAGGCTGTGTATTTATCACCCCAATGCTGATGGCTCAGGAGAGCAAGAGCTGAAACCTTCATTCTGAAAACAACTTGAGAATCTTAACCCTCCTTTTGGAAAGCAAAGTCTCCAATTAAAAGGTGGTTTTTAAGAAAAGGAGGAGGAAAAAGTGAGGCTACAGAGGATTACCAGGCAGTCATATAAACAGCCAAGGGACACCTGACAGTTCAGCTGCCTCCCAACTGGCAGCTCTGCGACCCCAAGGCTGGGAACAGGCTCAGAACACTCAGGAACATCCAGCACCTTGTTGTCCTTTAAGGCTTTCTCTTTTTCTTTTTGTCCCAGTTATCCTGCAGGGAAATCCCAAAGATGCAACAAGCCCTGCAGAGGGAATTTTTCACACCTCCTGGCACCAAGTTTGCCATTTTCCCTCCCACACATTTCTCTCTGCAATGATTCCCACTGGCTTTTCCCAGCCCATCAGCCGTGTCAGGATGAATGGCAGGAGGGTGCTGAGCTGGGACACTGCACCCCATTGCCAAGGCAAGGGATGGATGTGGGAAATGCAGGATTGGGACCTCACAGTGGGCTCAGTCACTGCAGGAAGCACAAATTCCAGGAGGAATAAACCAGGCTGGGAGGAAACCAGGCTGGGGGGGAAACCAGCAGGAATAAACCAGCAGGATGCCAGGCATGGATAGATTCTAGACTTGCAGTGTTTCAGTACAAACCATCCAGTTCATCTGCAAGTCAGGTTTTGTGTTAATTATAAATCAAATTCTACCAGTGGGAACCCACCAAAGCCACTAATCCAGGCCATGGAGAGCCTGGGCTGGCAGGAATGGGAATGCAGTCCTTATAAACTGAGGGATGAGAAGGTATTTACCACTTAAAAGGAATGGAAAACAGTGTGAAAGGCTGACTTTGAAGGCAGAGCAGAGCACTCCAATCCTGTGTGAAGCCAAGAGGAACTGAAGCAGCTCAGCCCAAACCAATTCCAGAGCCAAGATTGTAACAGCTTCTTGGCATTCCTGGATCAGGAATCCAACTCTGCCTCTTCCCTGCATGACAAGAAGCATTTGCTTCAAACATTTTATTCAGCTGCTGAACAAACCCTGAGCTGAGTCACTGCAGGGGTTTTGCTGCTGAGTCAGAGAAAGGCCAGGCCAGAACTCCCTGCCAGGCCTGACACAGCTCTTTGGAGCCAGAACAGCCTTTCCAGAGGGCACATTCCCAAGGTGTCCATCCATAGGACAGAATCACAGAATGGACTGGGTTGGACTGGGTTGGAAAAGACCTCTGAGATCAGCAACTCCATCCCTTGATCCAACCCCACTGTGATCACCAGCCCAGGGCACATCCGTGCCCTGGGCTGGTGATCACAGTAGGGTTGGATCAAGACATGGTGGATTCTCACTCAGTGCCCTGGGCTGGTGATCCCAGTAGGGTTGGATCAAGACATGGTGGATTCTCACTCAGTGCCACATCTACAGAATCACAGAATGGATTGGGTTGGAAAAGCCCTCTGAGATCATCAAGTCCAACCCTTGGGCCAACTCCAGTCCCTTTACCAGATCATGGCACTTTGAAGAAAAAGAGAAAACGAAGCTAAACAGGAGAACAATTACACAAGAAATCCTGTCAAATAATCAGCAGCTCAGGGCTGTTCCTCCAGCCCTGGGATTCCACCAGCCCTGCAGAAGTGCCCAAATTGTGTCGTGCTGTCACTGCCCACGTCTGTCTGGCACCTTTGCTCTGCTCTTTCATGTTCTCACATGGGTTATTTGAGTGTTTGCCATGACCCAGCCCCACCAGAGGCTCCCCCTGAGCCTGTCCTTGGGTCTCCATCCCTGGGTCCCTGTCCCTGGGTCCCCGTCCCTGGGCCCCCGTCCCTGGGCCCATCCCCGGGTCCCTGTCCCTGTCCCCGTGTCCCTGTCCCTGGGTCCCTGTCCCCATCCCTGTGTCCCTGTCTCCATCCCTGTGTCCCCGTCCCTGTGCCCCTGCCTCCCTGTCCCTGTGCCCGTGCCCATCCCCGGGTCCCCATGTCCCTGTCCTCGTGCCCCTGTGTCCCTGTCCCCGGGTCCCTGGGTCCCCGTGTCCCTGTCGCTCTATGCCCCTGTCCCTCTATGCCCCTGTGCCCCTGTCCCCATGTCCCTGTCCTCGTGCCCCTGTGCCCCTGTCCCCGGGTCCCTGGGTCCCCATGTCCCTGTCCCTCTATGTCCCTGTGCCCCTGTCCCCGTGCCCAGGGACACGCTGTCCCAGTAAATCCCTCACCCCCCCCAGCTCTTTGGCTCTCCCTCCTCCTGGTCCCGCTGCCAGAGCCAGGGCTGTGACGTCACCGCTGGAATGTGCAGGCCTGGCAGGGGAAGGGACAGCCCCAAATCCTCCCTGGGGGAACCAACAGGGCAGGATCCCTTGGGATGTCTGTGCCCTGAGGGGACAGAACCGATGGGATCCTCAGCCCAGCTCCCAGCACAGCAACTTCAATGCCAACTCCTCCTGATTTCATCTTTTCACCCCAAAAATCCGAGGTTTGGGGGATCTAAACCATCTTCAGCCTGATTTGTGCCCTCTGAGACATTCAGGATTCCTTAAGGGTGGAACGATCAGGCACAAAGAGTCACCTGAGAGTCCTTTGGAACGCCCCTAAAACTGGGATTAACTTTGACTGGGATCAACTCAAACTCAACCCCCAAGAGCTGCAGGTTGAAAACAACCAGAAACACTCCGAGACGATACAGAGGGATCCAAAATTCCAATAGATCCATCCTTTCCAAAGGGTGCTTGGCCTCAGAAACAAACAGGACTGTGGGATTGGCTAAGCAGATTTAGCTGGAAGGGATCAGGAACTCCCAAAGCCTGGAGCGATCAGGAACTCCCAAAGCCTGGAGGGATCACGACTCGGGAAGGCCTGGAGGGATCACGACTCGGGAAGGCCTGGAGGGATCAGGAACTCTCAGAGCCTGGAGGGATCAGGAACTCTCAGAGCCTGGAGGGATCAGGAACTCTCAGAGCCTGGAGGGATCAGGAACTCTCAGAGCCTGGAGGGATCAGGAACTCTCAGAGCCTGGAGGGNGTGCCCTGGGCTGGTGATCCCAGTAGGGTTGGATCAAGACATGGTGGATTCTCACTCAGTGCCACATCTACAGAATCACAGAATGGATTGGGTTGGAAAAGCCCTCTGAGATCATCAAGTCCAACCCTTGGGCCAACTCCAGTCCCTTTACCAGATCATGGCACTTTGAAGAAAAAGAGAAAACGAAGCTAAACAGGAGAACAATTACACAAGAAATCCTGTCAAATAATCAGCAGCTCAGGGCTGTTCCTCCAGCCCTGGGATTCCACCAGCCCTGCAGAAGTGCCCAAATTGTGTCGTGCTGTCACTGCCCACGTCTGTCTGGCACCTTTGCTCTGCTCTTTCATGTTCTCACATGGGTTATTTGAGTGTTTGCCATGACCCAGCCCCACCAGAGGCTCCCCCTGAGCCTGTCCTTGGGTCTCCATCCCTGGGTCCCTGTCCCTGGGTCCCCGTCCCTGGGCCCCCGTCCCTGGGCCCATCCCCGGGTCCCTGTCCCTGTCCCCGTGTCCCTGTCCCTGGGTCCCTGTCCCCATCCCTGTGTCCCTGTCTCCATCCCTGTGTCCCCGTCCCTGTGCCCCTGCCTCCCTGTCCCTGTGCCCGTGCCCATCCCCGGGTCCCCATGTCCCTGTCCTCGTGCCCCTGTGTCCCTGTCCCCGGGTCCCTGGGTCCCCGTGTCCCTGTCGCTCTATGCCCCTGTCCCTCTATGCCCCTGTGCCCCTGTCCCCATGTCCCTGTCCTCGTGCCCCTGTGCCCCTGTCCCCGGGTCCCTGGGTCCCCATGTCCCTGTCCTCGTGCCCCTGTGTCCCTGTCTCCATCCCTGTGTCCCCGTCCCTGTGCCCCTGCCTCCCTGTCCCTGTGCCCGTGCCCATCCCCGGGTCCCCATGTCCCTGTCCCCGGGTCCCTGGGTCCCCCTGTCCCTGTCGCTCTATGCCCCTGTCCCTCTATGCCCCTGTGCCCCTGTCCCCATGTCCCTGTCCTCGTGCCCCTGTGCCCCTGTCCCCGGGTCCCTGGGTCCCCATGTCCCTGTCCCTCTATGTCCCTGTGCCCCTGTCCCCGTGCCCAGGGACACGCTGTCCCAGTAAATCCCTCACCCCCCCCAGCTCTTTGGCTCTCCCTCCTCCTGGTCCCGCTGCCAGAGCCAGGGCTGTGACGTCACCGCTGGAATGTGCAGGCCTGGCAGGGGAAGGGACAGCCCCAAATCCTCCCTGGGGGAACCAACAGGGCAGGATCCCTTGGGATGTCTGTGCCCTGAGGGGACAGAACCGATGGGATCCTCAGCCCAGCTCCCAGCACAGCAACTTCAATGCCAACTCCTCCTGATTTCATCTTTTCACCCCAAAAATCCGAGGTTTGGGGGATCTAAACCATCTTCAGCCTGATTTGTGCCCTCTGAGACATTCAGGATTCCTTAAGGGTGGAACGATCAGGCACAAAGAGTCACCTGAGAGTCCTTTGGAACGCCCCTAAAACTGGGATTAACTTTGACTGGGATCAACTCAAACTCAACCCCCAAGAGCTGCAGGTTGAAAACAACCAGAAACACTCCGAGACGATACAGAGGGATCCAAAATTCCAATAGATCCATCCTTTCCAAAGGGTGCTTGGCCTCAGAAACAAACAGGACTGTGGGATTGGCTAAGCAGATTTAGCTGGAAGGGATCAGGAACTCCCAAAGCCTGGAGCGATCAGGAACTCCCAAAGCCTGGAGGGATCACGACTCGGGAAGGCCTGGAGGGATCACGACTCGGGAAGGCCTGGAGGGNGGAGGGATCAGGAACTCCCAGAGCCTGGAGGGATCAGGAACTCCCAGAGCCTGGAGGGATCAGGAACTCCCAGAGCCTGGAGGGATCAGGAACTCCCAGAGCCTGGAGGGATCAGGAACTCCCAGAGCCTGGAGGGATCAGGAACTCCCAGAGCCTGGAGGGATCAGGAACTCCCAGAGCCTGGAGGGATCAGGAACTCCCAGAGCCTGGAGGGATCAGGACTTTCACTCTTGCACGATTTTAATGACCAAACTCTCCCCCTGACAAAGTTCATGTTTGCTCTCCTGAACACAAACAGAGCAAACCAGCCAATTAACTGTTAAACTCATCAGCCCATGGCTCAGGTAGCACTATAAAGACATTTCAATCTGTCATTTGCATGGCAAATGGAGAGAGAACTGAGGAGAATCTCCAACAATAGCCCAACTGCTGATGGAAACCTCAGCACCCCCAGCCTGCAGTTTGTCCCGTAATAACCTGAAATAATGAAACAAACCAGTCTCAAGTTTATTTTCAAACAGATGTTTCCTTCCTTAGGATAATTCAAGGCGGGGGGTGTTAAACTCCTGCTGTTGGAGGCACAGAGGGCTCAGCTCCAGCCACTTCTCACACACAACAGGCCCAAGGAGGTTTTTCTCCAGCCCAGGTTTTGCATCTCAAGCTCCAAATTCAGATTTCAAAGCTGTTCAGGGCTGGGAGGAGCAGCCACTGCACACACAGACACTGTCACTGCCCCCTGGGATGTCACAGGAGGGGTTGGAGGCACCAGGGAAGTTCTTTGTGATGCTTTAGGAATTCTAAAGCTTCCCAGAATTCCAGAATGGTTTGGGTTGGGAGGGACCTTAAAATCCATCTCATTCCACCCTATTGAACAGGGACACCTTCCACTATCCCAGATTGCTCCAACTCATCCTTGGACACTTCCAGGGGGATGGAACAGCCACAACTTCCCTGCCCAACCTGTCCCAGGGCATTCCCACCCTCCCAGCAAAGGATTCCTGCCCAAAATCCCACCTAAACCCACTCTCTGTCAATTTAAACCCATTAAGCCTCTAAAACAAGCCTGGTTAAACCACAGCATTGCAGAGAAAAGGGATTAAACCTCAATCCTTCCTTCCAGGGGATCCTCACTCTGCTTTGAGGAGGGCAGAGCTGCTCCAGGCTGGGCTTTTCCACCCACCCACCCAAACCTTGAACCCTCCCACGAAACCTCCTCTGCCCCCCGAGCAGTTCAGGGGCACCAAAACAAACCCCTGCTGGTGTTAAAGCACCTTCTGAGCAGTTCAGGGACACCAAAACAAACCCCTGTTGGTGTTAAAGCACCTTCTGAGCAGTTCAGGGACACCAAAACAAACCCCTGTTGGTGTTAAAGCACCTTCTGAGCAGTTCAGGGACACCAAAACAAACCCCTGTTGGTGTTAAAGCACCTTCTGAAGGGCAACACTCGGCTGTGGTTTGTTTGAGACCTGCCTGCAGCCTCTGGGAACCTTTGGGTGTGTTTATTTATTGGTGTTGCTTATAAAGGTGGGAACAAACTCCTCCCTGCGCTGCCCGTGGTGACACCGCGGCTTGATTTTATGGCCCCAGAAAGCCCTGCTGGGTTATCAGAACCGTGAGGAGGTTACCTGAGCCTCACTCGAGCCCTGAACTCCTGCTAATTAAATTAAACAGCGATCTGAGGAGTTAAACAGGGCAGAGCTCAGCAGACACAGAGCCCTGGCTGGAGGTTCAGCCCCTCCAGGGGTTTGACCTCGGGGGATGGAGCAGAACAGCCCCAAACTCCCCCAAAATACCCCAAACTCCCCCAAAATACCCCAAACCCGGGGTGTGTCAGCACCAAAGCCCCAAAATCAAGAGTATTAAAGCACTGACACCCCAACCCGGGGGCATTTCACTCCTGACACCCCAAACAGGGGGTATTTCAGCACTAAACCCCCCAAATCAGAACATTAAAGCCCTGACACCCCAAACAGGGGGTGTTTCAGCACTAAACCCCCTCAGAGTTCCCGCCCCACGCCGGAGCGCCCCAAAGTCGCTGTTGGCGCTGCCCGGAGCGGTAAGACCCTCGCCCCGTGCCCAGCCCCTCACTGAACCCCCCCAGAGCCCCCCGGGGGTGACGCAGCGCCCGCCGCCCTCAGCCCGGGGAGCCGGTGAGGGGCGCGGGCGGCGCCGGCGCGGGGCGGGCGGGCTGTGCGCACTGCACGGCCCTCAGGCGAGCCCCTCGGGTGTGTCCCCTCCCTCCGGTCATGCTCGGAGCCCCCCATGCCCCTCTGTCCCCTCACCCATCGCGGCGGCTCCGGCGGCGGCTCCGCTGGCGGCGGCCACAATATGGCGGCGGCGGGCGGGGCGCGGGCCGGACGGCGGCCGCGCGGGGACACACCTGTGCGCGCGGGC